>CM042241.1:153653-196153 GCA_023566225.1 Romanogobio albipinnatus
CTTTCAGCGATCAGTTCCAAAAAGAACCATTTTGAATTGTCCAGATTTGACTAGCCTACAGAACTTTAAGAGCAATAGAAAGACTCGTGGATGCCAGATGTTGAATAAAGAACATCTGCAGTGAAAGCTCCCATCCACCCATGACAGTGACCCGCCGCTCGAACCCTGTGCCGGGCAGGCCTGTATAACACTCTGAGCCGACATTAACACGATCATAAAGACATGAGAGAGAGATTTACCTGCTCGCCGTCTCCTGATGAATGTGACGCCACTGCAGAGAGCAGCACGAGTTTATGACAGGGAGAGCCACACCTCTGTCTCACACACACACACACACACACACAGTTCATTCATACACACTTTCATTGATACAGCTCTGTCATTGCCACACACACACACACACACGCAGACTGCTCGATGCGTCTCAACACGCCAGTCAGACTCAAACGGCCTGAAAGACAGACAGGAAATCAGGACATCAGCCAAACAAACAGTTTAAATCCCTGAGTCCTCATCCTCTCCAGCTCATGCTTCATATTAAAGACCAGCTCACGCTTCATATTAAAGACCAGCTCAAGCTTCATATTAAAGACCAGCTCATGCTTCATATTAAAGACCAGCTCAAGCTTCATATTAAAGACCAGCTCACGCTTCATATTAAAGACCAGCTCACGCTTCATATTAAAGACCAGCTCACGCTTCATATTAAAGACCAGCTCAAGCTTCATATTAAAGACCAGCTCATGCTTCATATTAAAGACCAGCTCATGCTTCATATTAAAGACCAGCTCATGCTTCATATTAAAGACCAGCTCAAGCTTCATATTAAAGACCAGCTCACGCTTCATATTAAAGACCAGCTCAAGCTTCATATTAAAGACCAGCTCATGCTTCATATTAAAGACCAGCTCAAGCTTCATATTAAAGACCAGCTCACGCTTCATATTAAAGACCAGCTCATGCTTCATATTAAAGACCAGCTCATGCTTCATATTAAAGACCAGCTCATGCTTCATATTAAAGACCAGCTCAAGCTTCATATTAAAGACCAGCTCACGCTTCATATTAAAGACCAGCTCACGCTTCATATTAAAGACCAGCTCATGCTTCATATTAAAGACCAGCTCATGCTTCATATTAAAGACCAGCTCATGCTTCATATTAAAGACCAGCTCAAGCTTCATATTAAAGACCAGCTCAAGCTTCATATTAAAGACCAGCTCACGCTTCATATTAAAGACCAGCTCACGCTTCATATTAAAGACCAGCTCAAGCTTCATATTAAAGACCAGCTCATGCTTCATATTAAAGACCAGCTCATGCTTCATATTAAAGACCAGCTCAAGCTTCATATTAAAGACCAGCTCAAGCTTCATATTAAAGACCAGCTCACGCTTCATATTAAAGACCAGCTCATGCTTCATATTAAAGACCAGCTCAAGCTTCATATTAAAGACCAGCTCAAGCTTCATATTAAAGACCAGCTCATGCTTCATATTAAAGACCAGCTCACGCTTCATATTAAAGACCAGCTCATGCTTCATATTAAAGACCAGCTCAAGCTTCATATTAAAGACCAGCTCAAGCTTCATATTAAAGACCAGCTCAAGCTTCATATTAAAGACCAGCTCAAGCTTCATATTAAAGACCAGCTCACGCTTCATATTAAAGACCAGCTCATGCTTCATATTAAAGACCAGCTCAAGCTTCATATTAAAGACCAGCTCAAGCTTCATATTAAAGACCAGCTCATGCTTCATATTAAAGACCAGCTCAAGCTTCATATTAAAGACCAGCTCAAGCTTCATATTAAAGACCAGCTCAAGCTTCATATTAAAGACCAGCTCAAGCTTCATATTAAAGACCAGCTCACGCTTCATATTAAAGACCAGCTCATGCTTCATATTAAAGACCAGCTCAAGCTTCATATTAAAGACCAGCTCACGCTTCATATTAAAGACCAGCTCACGCTTCATATTAAAGACCAGCTCACGCTTCATATTAAAGACCAGCTCACGCTTCATATTAAAGACCAGCTCACGCTTCATATTAAAGACCAGCTCACGCTTCATATTAAAGACCAGCTCATGCTTCATATTAAAGACCAGCTCAAGCTTCATATTAAAGACCAGCTCACGCTTCATATTAAAGACCAGCTCATGCTTCATATTAAAGACCAGCTCAAGCTTCATATTAAAGACCAGCTCAAGCTTCATATTAAAGACCAGCTCACGCTTCATATTAAAGACCAGCTCATGCTTCATATTAAAGACCAGCTCAAGCTTCATATTAAAGACCAGCTCACGCTTCATATTAAAGACCAGCTCACGCTTCATATTAAAGACCAGCTCACGCTTCATATTAAAGACCAGCTCAAGCTTCATATTAAAGACCAGCTCATGCTTCATATTAAAGACCAGCTCAAGCTTCATATTAAAGACCAGCTCACGCTTCATATTAAAGACCAGCTCAAGCTTCATATTAAAGACCAGCTCATGCTTCATATTAAAGACCAGCTCACGCTTCATATTAAAGACCAGCTCACGCTTCATATTAAAGACCAGCTCACGCTTCATATTAAAGACCAGCTCAAGCTTCATATTAAAGACCAGCTCACGCTTCATATTAAAGACCAGCTCACGCTTCATATTAAAGACCAGCTCACGCTTCATATTAAAGACCAGCTCACGCTTCATATTAAAGACCAGCTCAAGCTTCATATTAAAGACCAGCTCACGCTTCATATTAAAGACCAGCTCAAGCTTCATATTAAAGACCAGCTCACGCTTCATATTAAAGACCAGCTCACGCTTAATATTAAAGACCAGCTCACGCTTCATATTAAAGACCAGCTCATGCTTCATATTAAAGACCAGCTCACGCTTCATATTAAAGACCAGCTCATGCTTCATATTAAAGACCAGCTCACGCTTCATATTAAAGACCAGCTCATGCTTCATATTAAAGACCAGCTCACGCTTCATATTAAAGACCAGCTCACGCTTCATATTAAAGACCAGCTCACGCTTCATATTAAAGACCAGCTCACGCTTCATATTAAAGACCAGCTCACGCTTCATATTAAAGACCAGCTCACGCTTCATATTAAAGACCAGCTCAAGCTTCATATTAAAGACCAGCTCACGCTTCATATTAAAGACCAGCTCAAGCTTCATATTAAAGACCAGCTCACGCTTCATATTAAAGACCAGCTCACGCTTCATATTAAAGACCAGCTCACGCTTCATATTAAAGACCAGCTCATGCTTCATATTAAAGACCAGCTCACGCTTCATATTAAAGACCAGCTCAAGCTTCATATTAAAGACCAGCTCAAGCTTCATATTAAAGACCAGCTCATGCTTCATATTAAAGACCAGCTCACGCTTCATATTAAAGACCAGCTCACGCTTCATATTAAAGACCAGCTCACGCTTCATATTAAAGACCAGCTCATGCTTCATATTAAAGACCAGCTCAAGCTTCATATTAAAGACCAGCTCACGCTTCATATTAAAGACCAGCTCAAGCTTCATATTAAAGACCAGCTCAAGCTTCATATTAAAGACCAGCTCAAGCTTCATATTAAAGACCAGCTCACGCTTCATATTAAAGACCAGCTCACGCTTCATATTAAAGACCAGCTCAAGCTTCATATTAAAGACCAGCTCAAGCTTCATATTAAAGACCAGCTCAAGCTTCATATTAAAGACCAGCTCAAGCTTCATATTAAAGACCAGCTCAAGCTTCATATTAAAGACCAGCTCAAGCTTCATATTAAAGACCAGCTCACGCTTCATATTAAAGACCAGCTCAAGCTTCATATTAAAGACCAGCTCAAGCTTCATATTAAAGACCAGCTCACGCTTCATATTAAAGACCAGCTCAAGCTTCATATTAAAGACCAGCTCACGCTTCATATTAAAGACCAGCTCAAGCTTCATATTAAAGACCAGCTCATGCTTCATATTAAAGACCAGCTCAAGCTTCATATTAAAGACCAGCTCACGCTTCATATTAAAGACCAGCTCACGCTTCATATTAAAGACCAGCTCAAGCTTCATATTAAAGACCAGCTCACGCTTCATATTAAAGACCAGCTCAAGCTTCATATTAAAGACCAGCTCAAGCTTCATATTAAAGACCAGCTCACGCTTCATATTAAAGACCAGCTCATGCTTCATATTAAAGACCAGCTCACGCTTCATATTAAAGACCAGCTCACGCTTCATATTAAAGACCAGCTCACGCTTCATATTAAAGACCAGCTCACGCTTCATATTAAAGACCAGCTCACGCTTCATATTAAAGACCAGCTCAAGCTTCATATTAAAGACCAGCTCAAGCTTCATATTAAAGACCAGCTCACGCTTCATATTAAAGACCAGCTCAAGCTTCATATTAAAGACCAGCTCAAGCTTCATATTAAAGACCAGCTCACGCTTCATATTAAAGACCAGCTCAAGCTTCATATTAAAGACCAGCTCAAGCTTCATATTAAAGACCAGCTCAAGCTTCATATTAAAGACCAGCTCACGCTTCATATTAAAGACCAGCTCATGCTTCATATTAAAGACCAGCTCAAGCTTCATATTAAAGACCAGCTCAAGCTTCATATTAAAGACCAGCTCAAGCTTCATATTAAAGACCAGCTCAAGCTTCATATTAAAGACCAGCTCACGCTTCATATTAAAGACCAGCTCACGCTTCATATTAAAGACCAGCTCAAGCTTCATATTAAAGACCAGCTCAAGCTTCATATTAAAGACCAGCTCAAGCTTCATATTAAAGACCAGCTCAAGCTTCATATTAAAGACCAGCTCAAGCTTCATATTAAAGACCAGCTCATGCTTCATATTAAAGACCAGCTCAAGCTTCATATTAAAGACCAGCTCACGCTTCATATTAAAGACCAGCTCATGCTTCATATTAAAGACCAGCTCAAGCTTCATATTAAAGACCAGCTCACGCTTCATATTAAAGACCAGCTCATGCTTCATATTAAAGACCAGCTCATGCTTCATATTAAAGACCAGCTCAAGCTTCATATTAAAGACCAGCTCAAGCTTCATATTAAAGACCAGCTCAAGCTTCATATTAAAGACCAGCTCAAGCTTCATATTAAAGACCAGCTCACGCTTCATATTAAAGACCAGCTCAAGCTTCATATTAAAGACCAGCTCAAGCTTCATATTAAAGACCAGCTCAAGCTTCATATTAAAGACCAGCTCACGCTTCATATTAAAGACCAGCTCACGCTTCATATTAAAGACCAGCTCACGCTTCATATTAAAGACCAGCTCAAGCTTCATATTAAAGACCAGCTCAAGCTTCATATTAAAGACCAGCTCAAGCTTCATATTAAAGACCAGCTCAAGCTTCATATTAAAGACCAGCTCAAGCTTCATATTAAAGACCAGCTCAAGCTTCATATTAAAGACCAGCTCAAGCTTCATATTAAAGACCAGCTCAAGCTTCATATTAAAGACCAGCTCATGCTTCATATTAAAGACCAGCTCACGCTTCATATTAAAGACCAGCTCACGCTTCATATTAAAGACCAGCTCAAGCTTCATATTAAAGACCAGCTCAAGCTTCATATTAAAGACCAGCTCAAGCTTCATATTAAAGACCAGCTCAAGCTTCATATTAAAGACCAGCTCAAGCTTCATATTAAAGACCAGCTCATGCTTCATATTAAAGACCAGCTCACGCTTCATATTAAAGACCAGCTCAAGCTTCATATTAAAGACCAGCTCATGCTTCATATTAAAGACCAGCTCAAGCTTCATATTAAAGACCAGCTCAAGCTTCATATTAAAGACCAGCTCATGCTTCATATTAAAGACCAGCTCAAGCTTCATATTAAAGACCAGCTCAAGCTTCATATTAAAGACCAGCTCAAGCTTCATATTAAAGACCAGCTCATGCTTCATATTAAAGACCAGCTCAAGCTTCATATTAAAGACCAGCTCATGCTTCATATTAAAGACCAGCTCAAGCTTCATATTAAAGACCAGCTCAAGCTTCATATTAAAGACCAGCTCAAGCTTCATATTAAAGACCAGCTCATGCTTCATATTAAAGACCAGCTCACGCTTCATATTAAAGACCAGCTCAAGCTTCATATTAAAGACCAGCTCAAGCTTCATATTAAAGACCAGCTCATGCTTCATATTAAAGACCAGCTCAAGCTTCATATTAAAGACCAGCTCAAGCTTCATATTAAAGACCAGCTCAAGCTTCATATTAAAGACCAGCTCATGCTTCATATTAAAGACCAGCTCAAGCTTCATATTAAAGACCAGCTCACGCTTCATATTAAAGACCAGCTCAAGCTTCATATTAAAGACCAGCTTCATATTAAAGACCAGCTCAAGCTTCATATTAAAGACCAGCTCAAGCTTCATATTAAAGACCAGCTCAAGCTTCATATTAAAGACCAGCTCACGCTTCATATTAAAGACCAGCTCAAGCTTCATATTAAAGACCAGCTCATGCTTCATATTAAAGACCAGCTCATGCTTCATATTAAAGACCAGCTCATGCTTCATATTAAAGACCAGCTCAAGCTTCATATTAAAGACCAGCTCAAGCTTCATATTAAAGACCAGCTCAAGCTTCATATTAAAGACCAGCTCAAGCTTCATATTAAAGACCAGCTCAAGCTTCATATTAAAGACCAGCTCAAGCTTCATATTAAAGACCAGCTCAAGCTTCATATTAAAGACCAGCTCAAGCTTCATATTAAAGACCAGCTCAAGCTTCATATTAAAGACCAGCTCAAGCTTCATATTAAAGACCAGCTCAAGCTTCATATTAAAGACCAGCTCAAGCTTCATATTAAAGACCAGCTCAAGCTTCATATTAAAGACCAGCTCACGCTTCATATTAAAGACCAGCTCATGCTTCATATTAAAGACCAGCTCAAGCTTCATATTAAAGACCAGCTCAAGCTTCATATTAAAGACCAGCTCAAGCTTCATATTAAAGACCAGCTCAAGCTTCATATTAAAGACCAGCTCACGCTTCATATTAAAGACCAGCTCAAGCTTCATATTAAAGACCAGCTCAAGCTTCATATTAAAGACCAGCTCAAGCTTCATATTAAAGACCAGCTCAAGCTTCATATTAAAGACCAGCTCAAGCTTCATATTAAAGACCAGCTCAAGCTTCATATTAAAGACCAGCTCAAGCTTCATATTAAAGACCAGCTCAAGCTTCATATTAAAGACCAGCTCAAGCTTCATATTAAAGACCAGCTCAAGCTTCATATTAAAGACCAGCTCAAGCTTCATATTAAAGACCAGCTCATGCTTCATATTAAAGACCAGCTCAAGCTTCATATTAAAGACCAGCTCAAGCTTCATATTAAAGACCAGCTCAAGCTTCATATTAAAGACCAGCTCACGCTTCATATTAAAGACCAGCTCAAGCTTCATATTAAAGACCAGCTCATGCTTCATATTAAAGACCAGCTCAAGCTTCATATTAAAGACCAGCTCATGCTTCATATTAAAGACCAGCTCAAGCTTCATATTAAAGACCAGCTCAAGCTTCATATTAAAGACCAGCTCACGCTTCATATTAAAGACCAGCTCACGCTTCATATTAAAGACCAGCTCAAGCTTCATATTAAAGACCAGCTCAAGCTTCATATTAAAGACCAGCTCAAGCTTCATATTAAAGACCAGCTCATGCTTCATATTAAAGACCAGCTCACGCTTCATATTAAAGACCAGCTCAAGCTTCATATTAAAGACCAGCTCACGCTTCATATTAAAGACCAGCTCAAGCTTCATATTAAAGACCAGCTCAAGCTTCATATTAAAGACCAGCTCAAGCTTCATATTAAAGACCAGCTCAAGCTTCATATTAAAGACCAGCTCAAGCTTCATATTAAAGACCAGCTCAAGCTTCATATTAAAGACCAGCTCATGCTTCATATTAAAGACCAGCTCATGCTTCATATTAAAGACCAGCTCATGCTTCATATTAAAGACCAGCTCACGCTTCATATTAAAGACCAGCTCACGCTTCATATTAAAGACCAGCTCAAGCTTCATATTAAAGACCAGCTCAAGCTTCATATTAAAGACCAGCTCATGCTTCATATTAAAGACCAGCTCAAGCTTCATATTAAAGACCAGCTCAAGCTTCATATTAAAGACCAGCTCAAGCTTCATATTAAAGACCAGCTCAAGCTTCATATTAAAGACCAGCTCAAGCTTCATATTAAAGACCAGCTCAAGCTTCATATTAAAGACCAGCTCAAGCTTCATATTAAAGACCAGCTCAAGCTTCATATTAAAGACCAGCTCACGCTTCATATTAAAGACCAGCTCACGCTTCATATTAAAGACCAGCTCACGCTTCATATTAAAGACCAGCTCACCTTCATATTAAAGACCAGCTCACGCTTCATATTAAAGACCAGCTCAGGCTTCATATTAAAGACCAGCTCAAGCTTCATATTAAAGACCAGCTCATGCTTCATATTAAAGACCAGCTCAAGCTTCATATTAAAGACCAGCTCAAGCTTCATATTAAAGACCAGCTCAAGCTTCATATTAAAGACCAGCTCATGCTTCATATTAAAGACCAGCTCAAGCTTCATATTAAAGACCAGCTCACGCTTCATATTAAAGACCAGCTCAAGCTTCATATTAAAGACCAGCTCAAGCTTCATTAAAGACCAGCTCATGCTTCATATTAAAGACCAGCTCACGCTTCATATTAAAGACCAGCTCATGCTTCATATTAAAGACCAGCTCAAGCTTCATATTAAAGACCAGCTCAAGCTTCATATTAAAGACCAGCTCAAGCTTCATATTAAAGACCAGCTCACGCTTCATATTAAAGACCAGCTCAAGCTTCATATTAAAGACCAGCTCAAGCTTCATATTAAAGACCAGCTCAAGCTTCATATTAAAGACCAGCTCATGCTTCATATTAAAGACCAGCTCACGCTTCATATTAAAGACCAGCTCAAGCTTCATATTAAAGACCAGCTCAAGCTTCATATTAAAGACCAGCTCACGCTTCATATTAAAGACCAGCTCAAGCTTCATATTAAAGACCAGCTCATGCTTCATATTAAAGACCAGCTCATGCTTCATATTAAAGACCAGCTCAAGCTTCATATTAAAGACCAGCTCAAGCTTCATATTAAAGACCAGCTCATGCTTCATATTAAAGACCAGCTCATGCTTCATATTAAAGACCAGCTCATGCTTCATATTAAAGACCAGCTCACGCTTCATATTAAAGACCAGCTCAAGCTTCATATTAAAGACCAGCTCAAGCTTCATATTAAAGACCAGCTCAAGCTTCATATTAAAGACCAGCTCAAGCTTCATATTAAAGACCAGCTCAAGCTTCATATTAAAGACCAGCTCAAGCTTCATATTAAAGACCAGCTCAAGCTTCATATTAAAGACCAGCTCAAGCTTCATATTAAAGACCAGCTCATGCTTCATATTAAAGACCAGCTCAAGCTTCATATTAAAGACCAGCTCATGCTTCATATTAAAGACCAGCTCAAGCTTCATATTAAAGACCAGCTCATGCTTCATATTAAAGACCAGCTCAAGCTTCATATTAAAGACCAGCTCAAGCTTCATATTAAAGACCAGCTCATGCTTCATATTAAAGACCAGCTCATGCTTCATATTAAAGACCAGCTCATGCTTCATATTAAAGACCAGCTCAAGCTTCATATTAAAGACCAGCTCATGCTTCATATTAAAGACCAGCTCATGCTTCATATTAAAGACCAGCTCAAGCTTCATATTAAAGACCAGCTCATGCTTCATATTAAAGACCAGCTCAAGCTTCATATTAAAGACCAGCTCACGCTTCATATTAAAGACCAGCTCATGCTTCATATTAAAGACCAGCTCAAGCTTCATATTAAAGACCAGCTCATGCTTCATATTAAAGACCAGCTCATGCTTCATATTAAAGACCAGCTCAAGCTTCATATTAAAGACCAGCTCATGCTTCATATTAAAGACCAGCTCAAGCTTCATATTAAAGACCAGCTCAAGCTTCATATTAAAGACCAGCTCATGCTTCATATTAAAGACCAGCTCATGCTTCATATTAAAGACCAGCTCAAGCTTCATATTAAAGACCAGCTCATGCTTCATATTAAAGACCAGCTCATGCTTCATATTAAAGACCAGCTCAAGCTTCATATTAAAGACCAGCTCATGCTTCATATTAAAGACCAGCTCAAGCTTCATATTAAAGACCAGCTCAAGCTTCATATTAAAGACCAGCTCAAGCTTCATATTAAAGACCAGCTCATGCTTCATATTAAAGACCAGCTCAAGCTTCATATTAAAGACCAGCTCATGCTTCATATTAAAGACCAGCTCAAGCTTCATATTAAAGACCAGCTCATGCTTCATATTAAAGACCAGCTCATGCTTCATATTAAAGACCAGCTCACGCTTCATATTAAAGACCAGCTCAAGCTTCATATTAAAGACCAGCTCATGCTTCATATTAAAGACCAGCTCAAGCTTCATATTAAAGACCAGCTCATGCTTCATATTAAAGACCAGCTCACGCTTCATATTAAAGACCAGCTCAAGCTTCATATTAAAGACCAGCTCATGCTTCATATTAAAGACCAGCTCATGCTTCATATTAAAGACCAGCTCAAGCTTCATATTAAAGACCAGCTCAAGCTTCATATTAAAGACCAGCTCATGCTTCATATTAAAGACCAGCTCAAGCTTCATATTAAAGACCAGCTCATGCTTCATATTAAAGACCAGCTCATGCTTCATATTAAAGACCAGCTCATGCTTCATATTAAAGACCAGCTCATGCTTCATATTAAAGACCAGCTCAAGCTTCATATTAAAGACCAGCTCACGCTTCATATTAAAGACCAGCTCAAGCTTCATATTAAAGACCAGCTCAAGCTTCATATTAAAGACCAGCTCATGCTTCATATTAAAGACCAGCTCACGCTTCATATTAAAGACCAGCTCATGCTTCATATTAAAGACCAGCTCACGCTTCATATTAAAGACCAGCTCAAGCTTCATATTAAAGACCAGCTCAAGCTTCATATTAAAGACCAGCTCACGCTTCATATTAAAGACCAGCTCAAGCTTCATATTAAAGACCAGCTCAAGCTTCATATTAAAGACCAGCTCAAGCTTCATATTAAAGACCAGCTCATGCTTCATATTAAAGACCAGCTCACGCTTCATATTAAAGACCAGCTCATGCTTCATATTAAAGACCAGCTCATGCTTCATATTAAAGACCAGCTCATGCTTCATATTAAAGACCAGCTCAAGCTTCATATTAAAGACCAGCTCATGCTTCATATTAAAGACCAGCTCACGCTTCATATTAAAGACCAGCTCAAGCTTCATATTAAAGACCAGCTCAAGCTTCATATTAAAGACCAGCTCATGCTTCATATTAAAGACCAGCTCAAGCTTCATATTAAAGACCAGCTCACGCTTCATATTAAAGACCAGCTCAAGCTTCATATTAAAGACCAGCTCAAGCTTCATATTAAAGACCAGCTCATGCTTCATATTAAAGACCAGCTCACGCTTCATATTAAAGACCAGCTCATGCTTCATATTAAAGACCAGCTCAAGCTTCATATTAAAGACCAGCTCAAGCTTCATATTAAAGACCAGCTCACGCTTCATATTAAAGACCAGCTCAAGCTTCATATTAAAGACCAGCTCAAGCTTCATATTAAAGACCAGCTCAAGCTTCATATTAAAGACCAGCTCAAGCTTCATATTAAAGACCAGCTCATGCTTCATATTAAAGACCAGCTCACGCTTCATATTAAAGACCAGCTCACGCTTCATATTAAAGACCAGCTCACGCTTCATATTAAAGACCAGCTCACGCTTCATATTAAAGACCAGCTCAAGCTTCATATTAAAGACCAGCTCATGCTTCATATTAAAGACCAGCTCATGCTTCATATTAAAGACCAGCTCAAGCTTCATATTAAAGACCAGCTCAAGCTTCATATTAAAGACCAGCTCATGCTTCATATTAAAGACCAGCTCATGCTTCATATTAAAGACCAGCTCATGCTTCATATTAAAGACCAGCTCACGCTTCATATTAAAGACCAGCTCACGCTTCATATTAAAGACCAGCTCAAGCTTCATATTAAAGACCAGCTCAAGCTTCATATTAAAGACCAGCTCACGCTTCATATTAAAGACCAGCTCAAGCTTCATATTAAAGACCAGCTCAAGCTTCATATTAAAGACCAGCTCAAGCTTCATATTAAAGACCAGCTCAAGCTTCATATTAAAGACCAGCTCAAGCTTCATATTAAAGACCAGCTCATGCTTCATATTAAAGACCAGCTCATGCTTCATATTAAAGACCAGCTCACGCTTCATATTAAAGACCAGCTCACGCTTCATATTAAAGACCAGCTCAAGCTTCATATTAAAGACCAGCTCAAGCTTCATATTAAAGACCAGCTCAAGCTTCATATTAAAGACCAGCTCAAGCTTCATATTAAAGACCAGCTCATGCTTCATATTAAAGACCAGCTCATGCTTCATATTAAAGACCAGCTCATGCTTCATATTAAAGACCAGCTCACGCTTCATATTAAAGACCAGCTCACGCTTCATATTAAAGACCAGCTCAAGCTTCATATTAAAGACCAGCTCAAGCTTCATATTAAAGACCAGCTCAAGCTTCATATTAAAGACCAGCTCAAGCTTCATATTAAAGACCAGCTCAAGCTTCATATTAAAGACCAGCTCAAGCTTCATATTAAAGACCAGCTCAAGCTTCATATTAAAGACCAGCTCAAGCTTCATATTAAAGACCAGCTCATGCTTCATATTAAAGACCAGCTCACGCTTCATATTAAAGACCAGCTCACGCTTCATATTAAAGACCAGCTCAAGCTTCATATTAAAGACCAGCTCAAGCTTCATATTAAAGACCAGCTCATGCTTCATATTAAAGACCAGCTCAAGCTTCATATTAAAGACCAGCTCACGCTTCATATTAAAGACCAGCTCAAGCTTCATATTAAAGACCAGCTCAAGCTTCATATTAAAGACCAGCTCAAGCTTCATATTAAAGACCAGCTCAAGCTTCATATTAAAGACCAGCTCATGCTTCATATTAAAGACCAGCTCATGCTTCATATTAAAGACCAGCTCAAGCTTCATATTAAAGACCAGCTCATGCTTCATATTAAAGACCAGCTCACGCTTCATATTAAAGACCAGCTCAAGCTTCATATTAAAGACCAGCTCAAGCTTCATATTAAAGACCAGCTCATGCTTCATATTAAAGACCAGCTCAAGCTTCATATTAAAGACCAGCTCACGCTTCATATTAAAGACCAGCTCAAGCTTCATATTAAAGACCAGCTCAAGCTTCATATTAAAGACCAGCTCACGCTTCATATTAAAGACCAGCTCATGCTTCATATTAAAGACCAGCTCAAGCTTCATATTAAAGACCAGCTCAAGCTTCATATTAAAGACCAGCTCATGCTTCATATTAAAGACCAGCTCACGCTTCATATTAAAGACCAGCTCATGCTTCATATTAAAGACCAGCTCAAGCTTCATATTAAAGACCAGCTCACGCTTCATATTAAAGACCAGCTCACGCTTCATATTAAAGACCAGCTCACGCTTCATATTAAAGACCAGCTCAAGCTTCTTTGTTGTTTATTTTGTTGGCGTATATTCTCTTTGTTGTTTATTTTGTTGGCGTATATTCTCTTTGTTGTTTATTTTGTTGGCGTATATTCTCTTTGTTGTTTATTTTGTTGCCGTATATTCTCTTTGTCGTTTATTTTGTTGCCGTATATTCTCTTTGTCGTTTATTTTGTTGCCGTATATTCTCTTTGTTGTTTATTTTGTTGCCGTATATTCTCTTTGTTGTTTATTTTGTTGCCGTATATTCTCTTTGTTGTTTATTTTGTTGCCGTATATTCTCTTTGTTGTTTATTTTGTTGCCGTATATTCTCTTTGTTGTTTATTTTGTTGCCGTATATTCTCTTTGTTGTTTATTTTGTTGCCGTATATTCTCTTTGTTGTTTATTTTGTTGCCGTATATTCTCTTTGTTGTTTATTTTGTTGCCGTATATTCTCTTTGTTGTTTATTTTGTTGCCGTATATTCTCTTTGTTGTTTATTTTGTTGCCGTATATTCTCTTTGTTGTTTATTTTGTTGCCGTATATTCTCTTTGTTGTTTATTTTGTTGCCGTATATTCTCTTTGTTGTTTATTTTGTTGCCGTATATTCTCTTTGTTGTTTATTTTGTTGCCGTATATTCTCTTTGTTGTTTATTTTGTTGCCGTATATTCTCTTTGTTGTTTATTTTGTTGCCGTATATTCTCTTTGTTGTTTATTTTGTTGGCGTATATTCTCTTTGTTGTTTATTTTGTTGGCGTATATTCTCTTTGTTGTTTATTTTGTTGCCGTATATTCTCTTTGTCGTTTATTTTGTTGCCGTATATTCTCTTTGTCGTTTATTTTGTTGCCGTATATTCTCTTTGTTGTTTATTTTGTTGCCGTATATTCTCTTTGTTGTTTATTTTGTTGCCGTATATTCTCTTTGTTGTTTATTTTGTTGCCGTATATTCTCTTTGTTGTTTATTTTGTTGCCGTATATTCTCTTTGTTGTTTATTTTGTTGCCGTATATTCTCTTTGTTGTTTATTTTGTTGCCGTATATTCTCTTTGTTGTTTATTTTGTTGCCGTATATTCTCTTTGTTGTTTATTTTGTTGCCGTATATTCTCTTTGTTGTTTATTTTGTTGCCGTATATTCTCTTTGTTGTTTATTTTGTTGGCGTATATTCACTTTGTTGTTTATTTTGTTGGCGTATATTCTCTTTGTTGTTTATTTTGTTGGCGTATATTCTCTTTGTTGTTTATTTTGTTGCCGTATATTCTCTTTGTTGTTTATTTTGTTGCCGTATATTCTCTTTGTTGTTTATTTTGTTGCCGTATATTCTCTTTGTTGTTTATTTTGTTGGCGTATATTCTCTTTGTTGTTTATTTTGTTGGCGTATATTCTCTTTGTTGTTTATTTTGTTGGCGTATATTCTCTTTGTTGTTTATTTTGTTGGCGTATATTCTCTTTGTTGTTTATTTTGTTGGCGTATATTCTCTTTGTTGTTTATTTTGTTGGCGTATATTCACTTTGTTGTTTATTTTGTTGGCGTATATTCTCTTTGTTGTTTATTTTGTTGGCGTATATTCTCTTTGTTGTTTATTTTGTTGGCGTATATTCTCTTTGTTGTTTATTTTGTTGGCGTATATTCTCTTTGTTGTTTATTTTGTTGGCGTATATTCTCTTTGTTGTTTATTTTGTTGGCGTATATTCTCTTTGTTGTTTATTTTGTTGGCGTATATTCTCTTTGTTGTTTATTTTGTTGCCGTATATTCTCTTTGTTGTTTATTTTGTTGCCGTATATTCTCTTTGTTGTTTATTTTGTTGCCGTATATTCTCTTTGTTGTTTATTTTGTTGGCGTATATTCTCTTTGTCGTTTATTTTGTTGCCGTATATTCTCTTTGTTGTTTATTTTGGTGCCGTATATTCTCTTTGTTGTTTATTTTGTTGCCGTATATTCTCTTTGTTGTTTATTTTGGTGCCGTATATTCTCTTTGTCGTTTATTTTGTTGCCGTATATTCTCTTTGTTGTTTATTTTGGTGCCGTATATTCTCTTTGTCGTTTATTTTGTTGCCGTATACTCTCTTTGTTGTTTATTTTGTTGCCGTATATTCTCTTTGTTGTTTATTTTGGTGCCGTATATTCTCTTTGTCGTTTATTTTGTTGCCGTATATTCTCTTTGTTGTTTATTTTGGTGCCGTATATTCTCTTTGTTGTTTATTTTGTTGCCGTATATTCTCTTTGTTGTTTATTTTGTTGGCGTATATTCTCTTTGTTGTTTATTTTGTTGGCGTATGTACATGTCCTGTTAATAGTTTATTCATCCATGATAACTGGTTTGTAAATAATGTAAAACTTATTTTATAAATGATAATTCTCAGATTACAGTGAAAGATCAGAAACGCTCCAAAGTGACGAGGACAGTCAACAAACACATAAACACACACATATCTTCAACACACACACACCGTTAACATGTCCAAACCTGACACACACATCTGACATATCTGAAGAACTTCAACAGAGAACGAGTGACACACAAGTGTGTGAGTGTGTGTGAGTGTGAGTGTGTGTGTGTGTGTGTGTGTGTGTGTGTGTGTGTGTGTGTGTGTGTGTGAGTGTGTGTGTGATTTAGCTGTAATATTCAGGAGTTTAATCTGACAGTAAGCCTCGCAGTTTCTACTGAAGTCTGGATTCATGGACTCGTCTCAGTGGAATATGAAGCACGACTGCAGGAGCCGGTGAACGGCAGAGGTTACTGTGGGTTAGGTGAGTTCATAAAGTGTGTGTGTGTGTGTGTGTGTGTGTGTGTGTGTGTGTGTGTGTGTGTGTGTGTGTGTGTGTGTGTTTGTGTTGGCTAAAGGGAACTTCCTCCTGCTAAGATCATGTTTACCCACTGCAGCAGCCACTGAGTAACAGATTTCCACAAGTGTGTTTGTCAGTGGAAATCCAGGAAATCCTACGGGCCGACAGTGATACGTGCAGCAGTCTCTCACACACACACACACACACACACACACACACACACACACACACACACACACACACACACACACACACACACACACACACACACACACGAGTCTCCCCCTCTGCAGTGCTGTGTGTTTAGTGTTCAGAGAGCGGCCTTTGATTGTCAAGCACACCTGTATTTTCTGGTAGAGACTTCCTCCCTGCACACGCCCCTCTGCTTTGATTGTTAAAGAGCCCTGGCGCCAACACACACACACACACACACACACACACACACACACACACACACACACACGTACACACACTTCACATCTAGGCGAGTGGTTTTCCAGGTTCCCACAGACTCTTGTTGTCACAGATGTGTCTCTCTTTCTCACACACACACACACACACACACACACACACACACACACACACACACACACACACACACACACACACACACACACACACACAGTACGATGTGTATGTATCTATATCATGTTTGTTTAGCGATGTCAAGCTTTACTTTAAGCTCAAAGCCAATAAAGCTCCTTCAGTCTTGAGACAGACAGAGAGCGGGCAGAAACACACGGCCGTAAACTCTCAGAAACATGAGTGAGACGGGGTTTTCCATTTCCCGCTTTCATTTGAGAGTTTTATTTCATTTAATTCTAGGCATTTGTATGTGTAATTATCAAGTTCAGCACATAAAGCGCACATTTACAGTATGCAAACTTTAGGTGTCTAGTAATAATAATAAGTGCATTGTATCAAATGATTTAAATGTCAGTATATTGTATAAAGGGTCCTGTGCAAATGCTCTTTCCTCGTGTGTGTACATGTTGACATTTGACAAATATGCAAACCGATTGCCTTAAAAAAACAATTACAGTGAAATAGTTGAATTATTAAAGTTCACTTACACAAGAGTAACTCGAGTACTTGATCATTTACTTCAAAATAAATACAATTGTTACCATTGAAGTGTGTGAACTGAAGATAGAGGGATTATATCCCCCAATGAAAGATTCACGAGGCGTTTATGACTGAAGTGTTTGTTCTTTAATTGCCAATGTGACCTTTGACCCCACAGACTGAACTAAACGAAGCATTGCTTGCTCATTGGTTGAGCTAAACTGGTACTATCAAATCTAACAGCTGATTGGGTGATTGTGATCCATTACATCCCTTTCATCAAGACGTCTGATGTATACATCTGACCTTTGAAACAATCCAGGTGGAAATGTAGGGCTAGACTTTAAAAGGAGAATGTGATTTGGTGTCAGAGGTTCCAAATCATGATGGTCATCAGACAATGTGGTAATGGGACGACTATTCAAGATAGCTTCTATCTCACAAAAGAGTGTTTGTAGTTCTTCATCATCCAGGGTGTGTTGTTGTAGAATAGAGCATAAGATCTGCCTCACCATTCGAATGAGTCTCTCCCACACTCCGCCATGATGTGAAGCTGATGGAGGATTGAATGTCCACTGAAGTCCTTTTTGGAGCATTGCCTTCTGGATTCTGCTTTGGTTCCATTCTGAAAGTGAATTCTGTAACTCTCTTTTTGCACCCACCAGGTTAGTACCGTTGTCAGACCGAATATGCAGTACTTGACCTCTTCTGGCTATGAATCGTCTTAAAGCGTCAATGCAGGAATCGGTGCTCAGTGAGTGAGCCATCTCTAGGTGAACCGCTCTGCTTGTCATGCAAGTGAAAATGACTCCATACCTTTTTACTTGACTTCTACCTCTTTTTGTCTTGAAAGGCCCAAAGTAGTCAACGCCAACATTGCTGAAAGGTGGAAGATCAGCTCGTAGTCTTTCCTTTGGCAAATCTGCCATCTTTTGCTCTCCAATCTTTCCTCTTACACACTTGCACACCACACATTTAGAAATAACTTTTCGGGCTGCAGAATTGGCATTTATAATCCAATAGTTCTTTCTTAGGTGTGAGAGAACATGGTTTCTGCCAGCATGTCCAAGCTGTTTGTGTATGTGTTGAAGAATAAGTGTGGAGATGTGAAGATCTTTTGGAAGTATAATTGGTCGCTTTGACTCATCAGGCATTGCAGACTTGTCCAATCTTCCACCAACCCTCAAAATTCCATCTTCCACCACAGGATCTAGCTTGTACAGGCTGCTGAATCTATTCAAGCGCTTTCCAACAAATGATGCCTTTTCAATTCTTGACCTTTCCTCCGAATACCTTTGTCTCTGGCAAAATTCCACGATGGCCTTTTCAGCTTTCAAGAGATCGTCCAGGGTTATGGACTGTCCTCCAAGTGATGTCTTGAACGTTTTCATTTCACCACATACCTTGTTTTGGCTCGGAGTGTCTTTATTCACACAGGTTGCCTGTATTTCTTTTCTTTTTGCACTGAGCAAGCAAGGGATCTTCTTGAACTTCAAGAGTGATGCTACCGCCATCTTCAGCTTTGTCCAACTTGAGAAGTAGTTAAGCAGTTGGCAGGTAGGATTTCCATTGTCTTTAATGACAGTACTATACACAGTGGTGTTCCTTTTAACTTCAAGATCATGTAGAGATAGAGACATGGGTCCCATGGACTCTTTAGGCCATTCCTCTTTTTCCTTCCATAGAAAGTCTGGTCCATGGATCCACTCTTTGCACTTCACCAATGTGCTGGCACTCACCCCTCTTGATGCTAGGTCAGCAGGGTTCTGCTTTGTTCTAATGAAACAAATTGATACAAATTAAATAAACTAGTAACTATGGCTCCTACACAGTATATACAAACACTTAATATTTATCACTTTTTGTCCTTTGAAATCAAATAACTGTGATTTCTTGTTGTATCGCTGAATCAATAGGAAAATAATTACAATCACATGAATGAAGTTCCAAGAGTGATTGGACTCAAGATGGCGCCGAGGATGGCCGCTACGTTGCGAGCTCCGCTGAATCATTGTAGTTTTTTGTTTGTTCTGTTTACAGTTTTTGTGTTTTTTGTCTTGGATGTTGTCTGCCTTACTACGTACGACAGACAGACACTTTTGGACATTGGTTCGGCAATCGCACACCGAAAACCGGACTTTAAATTAATCAACGACGACACGCTGTTTACAAACACGGCAGCGGAACCTTTTGTATGGGCGGCCCGACCGCGGAAACGCAGCCGGAGAAGGGGGAAGAGAGCCGGCATGCTCATCAGAGTAAGACGCCGCGCAAACCGACCCCCGCTTCCCAGTATTTTACTGGCTAATGTTCAGTCTCTGGATAATAAACTCTGCGAGCTGAGAGCGCGGATCTCTTTCCAACGAGAGACGAGGGACTGCTGCATTATCTGCCTTACAGAAACCTGGATGTCCGCTGAGATTCCAGATTCGGCCATCGAAACCACGGGGTTCTCCGTGCATCGAATGGACAGAGAAAAAGATCTCTCCGGGAAAAGCAAAGGCGGGGGTGTGTGTTTTATGATCAACAGATCCTGGTGTGATCAGAGGAACGTACATTCTATCAAGTCTTTCTGTTCTCCTGATCTGGAACTTCTCATGCTTCTGTGCCGACCATTCTGGCTACCGAGGGAATTCACCGCGGTCATCATCACAGCTGTGTATATTCCCCCACAAGCCGACACAGACCGGGCACTAAAGGAACTGTATAGGACAGTGAGTGAGCAGGAAACCGCGCATCCTGAGGCTGCGTTTATTGTGACCGGGGACTTTAACAAAGCCAACTTCAAACGCATTGCACCTAAATACCACCAACATGTTAACTTCAACACGCGAGGGAACCGAGTTCTGGACCACTGCTACTCTCCCTTCAAGGATGGTTACAAGTCCCTCCCGCGCCCACCATTTGGCAAATCAGATCACGCTTCCATTCTACTTTTGCCCGCTTATAGGCAGAGACTGAAACAGGAAGCACCCGCTCTCAGAACCATCCAGTGCTGGTCGGACCAATCAGACTACAGGACTGGTTTGATCATGCGGACTGGGAGATGTTCCGGTCGGCCTCTGATGACGACATCGAGGTCTACGCTGATAGCGTAACGTGTTTCATCAGGAAGTGCGTAGAAGATGTTGTTCCGACCAGAACAATTTGGCTGTACCCAAACCAGAAGCCGTGGCTAAATGGGGATGTTCGCGCGGCACTCAATGCGCGGACCTTCACTTTTAACTCCGGTAATGCGGAGGAGCATAAACAAGCAAGTTATGCCCTCCGGAAAACCATCAGAGCAGCAAAACGTCAGTACAGGGACAAGATTGAAGGACAGTTCAACACCACCGACTCTAGAAGCATGTGGCAGGGAATTAACACCATCACGGACTACAAAGGGAACACAAACTGCACCGTGAACACCGCTGCCTCTCGCTTTGAGGGAACTAACACCGCACTCGCGGAGAGAGAGCTCGCGGCTGAAGATACAGAGGTTAGTTCACTCTCCGTATCTTTAGCGGATGTAACCCGATCCTTCCGGTGGGTGAACGTCCGTAAAGCCGCGGGTCCAGACAGCATTCCGGGCCGCATGATCAGAGCGTGCCTACAGAGAGGAGGTGCACACTCTGACACGGTGGTGTCAGGAGCACAACCTCTCCCTCAATGTCAGCAAGACCAAGGAGCTGGTGGTCGACTTCAGGAGGAATGAGAGAGAACACCGCCCCATCACCATCGATGGAGCAC
This sequence comes from Romanogobio albipinnatus, assembly GCA_023566225.1. Classification (NCBI taxonomy): domain Eukaryota; kingdom Metazoa; phylum Chordata; class Actinopteri; order Cypriniformes; family Gobionidae; genus Romanogobio; species Romanogobio albipinnatus. The sequence continues at coordinate 174,915 of CM042241.1, forward strand.
CGGTGGAGAGAGTCAGCAGCTTCAAGTTCCTCGGTGTCCACATCACAGAGGAACTCTCATGGTCCGTCCACTCCGAGGCCGTTGTGAAGAAGGCTCATCAGCGCCTGGCTCATTCCTGCGACGGCTGAGGAGGTTTGGAATGAACCGCCACATCCTCACACGCTTCTACAGCAGCACCATCGAGAGCCTGCTGACTGGCTGCATCACCACCTGGTACGGCAACAGTACCGCCCGCAGCCGCAAGGCCCTGCAAAGGGTAGTGCGCACGGCCAGCTGCATCATCGGAGGTGAGCTTCCCTCCCTCCAGGACATTTACGCCAGGCGGTGTGTGAAGAGAGCTCAGAGGATCATCAGAGACTCTAGCCACCCGAACCATGGGCTGCTCTCACTGCTGCCGTCAGGCAGACGGTACCGCAGCATCAGAACACGCACCAGCCGACTCCAGAACAGCTTCTTCCCACAAGCAATCAGACTACTTAACTCCTGATCCATCAGGATCATAACACACACTGGACAGAATATCACTCCGCACAACCCACTGTAGATACACACACATTATATACACATTTATTTATCATACAGCATCTATTGCACTTTGGATTTCAATTTGTGAATAATATTGTATACTATACATTGTATATTATTATTATTATTATAGCGTAATGTATATTGTTTAGTGTATGTTTAGTGTATATTGTTTAAAGTATATGTATATTGTAAGTATGTGTATATTGGTTAAAGCTGTGAGAACTACACTCACATTGTGTAAATTATTTATTGTTTATTGTAGTGTATACTGTGCTGTGAGTAATTGTGTGCGCATCAGATGTGTAATCTGTTGTTGCTTAAATGTTGTACATGTCATGTCATGACTGCTATGTTGCTCGGACTGCACATAAGAATTTCACCTGCTGTTGCACTTGTGCATATGGTAGAGTGACAATAAAGTGATTTGATTTGATTTGATTTGAAGAGCCCAACCAAAGGAACACTGATCTCCATAATGGTGACTTCAAACTAAAACATTTGAGGAAATCAACTTATGTCAATTTTGTCAGTTGTATCGACAATTCAACATTCATGATGACTTTGGGAAAGGAGTGAATGCGACTAGAGAAAGAAAACTGCAGAAGAGGAGGACATGAATTACACCGCCTCGAATCACGTGGGAAAGGTCTTCTCTTGGGGTGGTACTTCCACCGATGTCACGTGACCTTTACAACGTGATTTACACCTGGTGTGTCTCCAGATGAGGTTAAAGTGTGTTTTGTTGTAAATGTGCCGATGGTTTGTATATTCCCTTCCTCTGAAGCCCTTCCTATGAAACTGCAGTGATTCGGACCTTTTGCTTCCCATTGAAGTCCATCATGTGCTGAAAAATCCCCTGAAAAAAGAAAGACGTGAACATGTTGGGTGAGATGGGGGTGAGGAATCATCAGGAAATGCTCATTCTGAAGGGAACTAACCCTTTAGGACTTTAACCCTTTAACTGACAACCCTTTCTGAGAATACACATGGACATGCACTATCCAGACTTAAAGGGCTGTAATTATAGAAAGCTTTGGAATATAGACCAAAGTTTGGGCTCGTTTTAAAGACGACACTGCAGATTATTGCTGAAGTGAAAGTGGAAGTTTAAATTTACTGTAAATGAAAAATACTGTACTAAATATGTTTTATTTCATATAAAATATATATTTTACAAAAAATAATTTACTCTAAAATTACTATAAAATCAAAGCCATATGTCTAACCAATTTGTGTTCCAAATTTGAAGTTGATATCACAAAAATTAAAGTCCCCATGAGATGTTGTTGAGGTGCTGTACCACAAACAGCCACCAGGTGTCATTCACATTCCATTTATTGTTTTTTTGATGCATTTTCCTGTAAATTTCTGTCCAAATATCACTTCCATCACAAAACAGTCACCAAATATGAATATGAATGATTTTGAATATAAAGTAGTTAAAATAATTGTTGTAATATGAAACCGCCCACTAGGGGAGGAGCCCGCTAGAATAATTTAGAGGAACGTTTCCATGGTAACACAATGTCCGATTTCAAAATGGTTTTCCCAGGATGAATTTTGAGTTTGTAAGCTTTCAAATGAGACCTAATTTATGATAATTGCTCAAATATATGATACGAAAAAAAGGCGATCAAAAAAAGAGCACCAGGCGTCCCACCTGTGGTGACAGTTAAGATTAAGTCAAGTTAGCTCAAATGAGTTAGTTAGAATCACTGTTGGGTTTTACAGTGGGCCACATCACCGCATTAATAAAGCAACCTTATCTAAATCTGAGAGACACACGTATGCATGAAGTGTGCAGCAAAACTACATTCAGAAAGTCGAAGAACAGACGTCAATGAGTCTGATCTGTGTTCTCAAGCGCTGGCAACTACATCTAGTTCAGTTTCTTTGTGTTCGTTCTGTCAGTGATCCAACATTTGGACTGTTTAGGAGTTGGTCTGTCAAGTCAGGTTTTCAGGAATACATTCCACTCAATCACAATGGCATGAAAGATACTCTTTTCCTCGTTCCTCTGTGTATATACAGCGCATACTCATATGACACATCAGTACAGACATCACCAACAAGACATATTTCTTACGCAGATCCTCATACAAAGAACAATCGTGCAGAAATCTCTCATCTTCTATCACAAAATAATTCAAGGTTAACTTCCAATAATTACAAATGCTCTCATCCACTGGTGTGTCGCTCCATCTACTATAGTTTCATAGCCAGATTATGAGCTGAGCATCTGAACCGGAACAATGATCGTCTGTTATATACAGATGTAGCTCTGGGAAGATATGTATTCGACTTCTGATTTTCTAGAACTAATGGAGCTCTGGGAAATATGACTCTGTGGGGTTGTAATTGTGACAACAACAGAAATCTACATTTTCAACAAATACATGTATGTTAACTCTTTTCACAAGTAAGGTGTACATTTTCAAAACTAAAGTCCAAACGGATCACACTTGTAACACAGCTCGTCATTCTTTCAAAACCTGATCTCATGCTTTCCTTCAGTGGCGCATGTTTTCAGTCCACATTATCATTGTTTCAAACACAAGAATATTGTAATATGTCATGAGAACATTTGGTTTAATGTCCGGAGCCGGCAGGTCACCTATAGGAGAAAAACAACAATCCGTTCCCTCAGTTTATAAACCGTGATCGTGATTTATTAAACTGTTCCCTCGGATTAACAAACCGTGCCCATGAATTTCCAATCCGTTCCCTCGGTTTTTAAATCCATTCCCTCAAACTCATAATCCGTGCGCACGGGTTTGTAAAAACTTTACTCACGGATTAATTTTAGAAGAAGAACAGCAAACTCCCACGAATCTGATTGTTTTATTGTGTATTATTCATCAAATGATATCAGCTGCAGTGATTCTCTATAAACGGTGGCGGAATGCAACGATTTAATAATGTGCGTCAAAATCTTGTTTAACTGTAATATTCTTAGCCCTTTATTATTATCGCCTAATAAACCTGGCATTGTGTATTATGACTGACTTTTAATTTCTTTGTTCCCTTTTCTTCTTCTAAATGCATGTAGCCTAAATGAAGACTTCTCTCTGAAGATACTATGCCCAAAACAGACTTTAAAAGATACCAATAATGCCTCTCTCTCTCTCTCTCTCTCTCTCTCTCTCTCTCTCTCTCTCTCTCTCTCTCTCTCTCTCTCTCTCTCTCACTTTTCACTTTTCTCAGTGATTGATTTGTATCAGCTGATGTGATGATGATCTGAACATTGTTCAAACACATGTTTAATTGTTGAGTGAATGGTGTGTTCTCAGGGGGTTGAACAGACCAATGGTCATTGAGAAAGCTCTTATTCGAGAATGAAATACTGTTACGCTCTTTTAGCACATCTAGTGTTTTAGTTTTTCTACTTGAAGTCAGCTTTGTGTAAAGGTAAAACAATAAAGTGCTGTGTTTAGCACTGTTGCGTTGGCATTGTAAAGTGAATAAATGTTTCGTTTTAAGATGCTGCTTTATTTCACGATCCACTCCTGCCCTGAACTCCATTTCCCAGAATCCTCCCTGATTGCACTCCCTCATCATCTCCCGCTCTCCCTGGATTCCCTGCACCTGGCCGTCTTCGTTATCTCACCCTTTATATTGACTCACTCTTTGTCCGCTCTCGGTTTGGTTACTCTGTTGTTTGGTTGTGTCCTGTGTGCTGTAGCCGACTCTTCTTTGAATTAAAACCCATCTGTTATTTAAAGCCCGCTTCCTGGTTTCCTGCTGCTTGAGCATCGTAACACTTTACTGTTTCATGGTACTTTTTAAAAATTCAGAAAATAATTTAATGTATAGAAGATACATTTAAAAAATGTAAGTAGCTTGGGAAAAAAAGTAACTTAATGTGTGGCTTACAAGGAGACATTTGTAACATCACTTAAAAGATTATGTTGGATATACTTAAAACTATAATTTTTCAAATTGATCAAATTGAGTTACCATTACTTAAGACTCCAAGTTGAAAACATGCAACGTCTAATAGGATAAACACAAATAAAATGAGTTTAAAATACTCAGAAAGCTGATGAAATGGTTGCCTCAATGTTCTTGAGTGAAACGGGCGCAGCGTCTGTACAGTGTAGCTGTGAAAGTCCTTCTATCACCAACACTTCCAAAACCCAAAAACAGGAGCCCATGTCATCTAACTGATACACAGAGCCGGCCCTGCTGATACAGCATGCTATAATGCTTTCTTGGATGAGGATGATTAGACATAGACACTCATTGTATCCAATACAGGATGCATCTTTTCATATATAGACGATACAAATCTGCCGACATCCTCCAGGACCGCTCCATTGCTCACACATGCGCTCACACTCAATACACTCAACAACAAAAGGACTTTCACTGATGTTAGTTGCACTCAAATCATCCTCGCTCACATTACTTAAAAAACTCATGTTACTAAATTAACTTACATTTTCTGCGTTGTTTCTACTAAAATTTTGTATTTTTTTTGTATGGGTCAACTTAACATCGCTGAGCGAAACGAACAAACTGGGCTGGATCTGTAGTTCCCAGCATGCTTTGCAAGGGACTGCAGTGGGATTGAAGTGTTGTTTGATGTGTTTTTCGGTAAAGGGAAAGATGTTGTTCGTTTATGTCAGTGTTTAATGTGCAGTTATTCAGAGGAGTTTCTGTCATTATGCAGAAGAGTGGACTTCCTGCCCTCAATTAAGCTATTTCTGCATTTTGTTTCTAACAAATATGCTTGTTATTTAATAGTTTTCCACTTTAGAGCACTTGTAGTTGATTTAATAAGGTAAATGAAATCGATAAATGTGTCCACCTAACATAATAAACTTTTATAAATTGAGCATAACATTATTAAGTAAACTGCACACACTGTTAATTATTTCCCTGTTAAATAACAGGAAATTACTGGCAGCAGGGTTACCATTATTTTGCTGTTATTTAAACGGTTAATTCCTGTTAATGTTTTTTAACAGTGCACTCCCCGTAATGTTTTTCAACAGGAATTTACTGTAAATCATAGAAACAACAGGAAATTACTGGCAGCAGTGTTACCATTATTTTCCTGTTAAATCACCATTTATTTTGTTTCCATTAAATATTGTTAATTAGGGTTAGCATATAACATGTACTGATTGTTATAGACATATTCTAGCTTGAGTCAATACAAGAATAGGCATAATCCATCAGATAACACTTAAGTGAAAGAAAACGAATTGTTCCGTGTTGAAATTAACTTTTTTATTGTAATGCAAACACTGAAAGGTAAATTCTTACAAATGTAGGCACACATGGATCAGACCAATCACAGAAATATCTCATGTTCATTGCTGACATCTGTGGTCGCTGGACAGAAAATAGCAACTGCGTCTGTCTTAAACTAGCAAAGACACGCTGCGTCGGTGCAAGATAGGGCCCTAAACCTCAACATTTAAATGGTCCCTGAACTGCTAAAATTTAGCTAAAGACTCAAACCAAGGATATAGACTGAGACTCCTGGTCATATAAAAATGTTACACATTAATCACAAACAAATCTCATTTTCTCATGTTCATGGCTTAAAAAGTAGCAAAATATATTTTTAAACCCAAATACATTGTTCATTATAACAAAATACTGAACCTCAACACTTAGTGTTACTTAAAGGGTTAGTTCACCCAAAAATGCAAATTCTGTCATTAATGACTCACCCTAATGTCGTTCCAAACCCGTAAGACCTCCATTCATCTCCGGAACACAGTTTAAGATATTTTAGATTTAGTCCGTGAGTTTTCTGTTCCTCCATTGAAAGTGTATGCACACTCTACAGTCCGTGTCCAGAAAGGTAGGAAGAAAGGTATGAAAAACATCATCAAAGTAGTCCATGTGACATCAGTGGGTTAGTTAGACTCTTTTGAAGCATCGACAATACATTTTGGTCCAAAAATAACAAAAACTACAACTTTACAAATCCGCGTTCACGAGTCCACAGTGACGCTGCTGACGTAAGACGCAAAGCGTGCGTCCGCACCAGATAACACGTCAGCAGCGTCACTGTGGACTTGTGAACACGGATTCAAACAAACACGGAAGAGAAGACAATGCTGAATAAAGTTGTAGTTTTTGTTATTTTTGGACCAAAATGTATTGTCGATGCTTCAAAAGAGTCTAACTAACCCACTGATGTCACATGGACTACTTTGATGATGTTTTTCATACCTTTCTTCCTACCTTTCTGGACACGGACTGTAGAGTGTGCATACACTTTCAATGGAGGAACAGAAAACTCACGGACTAAATCTAAAATATCTTAAACTGTGTTCCGGAGATGAATGGAGGTCTTACGGGTTTGGAACGACATTAGGGTGAGTCATTAATGACAGAATTTGCATTTTTGGGTGAACTAACCCTTTAAACCACTAAAATTCAACATCAATATTTCAAAACTTTTATAATTCAAACCAATAGTTAACACTTAATGGAACTCTTCATCAATAAAGAGCAATAAACAATAAAAACACTGTCACTGCTTGGACCACAAACCATTTTCTCAAAGCACACAATGAGGATCCTTTGCAAAGTCTTGGGTCTGTATGAGAGAGAGAGAGAGAGAGAGAGAGAGAGAGAGAGAGAGAGAGAGAGAGAGAGAGAGAGAGAGAGAGAGAGAGAGAGAGAGAGAAATCATCACGTGAGTTCCATAATTTCACATTTTTAATCCAAAAGTATATCACAAGGCTTGACCTAACAAAAGCTAATTTTAGAAACAGAGCACAAAACAGACAGAAAAACATAACATAATAGAAAGTGTGATGAGTAAAATTCATTGAAGGAACAAAAAAAGAATGGCAAAAGAGCATGGAAGAGGAGATCAGCATTCTAACTTTGAAAGGCAGTTGAAAATGAACATTAGAATCAATTTCCCCAACCTCCTGAGTCATTGCTGTTTGAACATATGTGTAATGTATACATTTTACTCACCATTTTCAAATGAAATCCCACTGAAAGTCCATGAGTTTGCGCAAGAGGCTGGCGACATGTGAATTGACAGTTCTTCTTTTTTTCCCCTTTGCAGCCTTTGTCCCTTTTTCTGGGTTTATACCCACAAAGCGTCTGAAAAATTTTACACTGGTTTAAAAAAATCTAGAAATTCACACAGACTAACAGCACAACAAAGACAACAAATGTACATTAACTATCCTCAACATGCACTATCTTCTTGCCTCTGTGAATATTGTGAGTTGCACTAAAACTTTCTAAATCAAAGTTAATTGCTAAATCCCACCACCAGACCTGTTGAAACCATGCTTTAGCCACAGCTAGGCCAGAAAAATGCAGGTGTTAACAGACAATATCTTACCTCTGGATGAATTCAAGCGTACAGGCTGCCTCCTCTTGGTACTCTAGGTTAAAGATGTAAAAACACGAAAAAAAAGACGCTAGCCCTGTCACAAACGTGGACTGGATCCCTTCGCAAATGACTTGGCCCTCAAGGCTGAGCATCCAGCGCTGGAAGCGGCTTCCCGTTTCTCCTGAAACAGAAATGTTTTAACTGTCAAATTACATACATAACATACAACATACATTTTTAATACAGTTTAGTTTGATACCATTGATTCACTACATACAACACTAAAGCCAACTGTCCTATTTAGAACCAACTTACCAAGAAGTATCAGACGAAGAGTTGCAGGTATAGAGAGTGAACTCTCAAGGTCAGCTGCAGTGGCATATCCCTAGGACATAGAACAAATTAAACACAATATTAATGACATAAAACTTCCACTGAGTGAGATGATTAGATAGATAGATAGATAGATAGATAGATAGATAGATAGATAGATAGATAGATAGATAGATAGATAGATAGATAGATAGATAGAAGAGACAGGAAGAGATAGATGAAGAGAGAGAGAGGGGGATATAGATAGAGATATAGAGAAAGATACAGAGAGAGATAGTGGTGGATAGATAGACAAAGTGAGATAAAAGAGATAGAGGGAGAGAGTTAGATAGATACAGATATAGAGGGAAGAAGTAAGAATTAAGTAAGAAACTATTCAAATTTCCACCTGGTTCTGAGATATAAATCCTGGGATATCATCTTGAACAGCAGTGTGATCAGGGATGGAAACATTACCCTGCATCATCTGCATCTGTAATAAAAAAAAAAAACAAATGTAAACATTTATTTACAACTCAATGATAATCAAAACAGCAAAAAAAAAAAACACTATGCCAATGCAATTAAAAGAGAATAGCTGTTCACATAGCTAGATACTGCACTAGCCGGGTAACGTTAGTAGCTGTTTTTGCTGGATTTAATTTACATCGATAGGCTAAAACCTGCACATAAAATGTCAAACCAACATATCTGGTAGCCCAAACAGCTATAATACATCAAAGACAAGCAGCTGACATTAATTCATCAAATAGTCTTAGACCAACTATCTAGCATCATAAACAGCTATCAGTAAATAGATTTATGTTGGCCGTTTGATTTTCAGGATGAGTCTGCTTTAACCAGACGTGCACATGGCAACGAATGCCACACAAACTTGACCACGGAATTACAACTTAAAAGTTATATGCCTAACGTTGGCCTATTGTTTATAGATTTAGATCGTATACATAAATGGACATTAAAATAAGCGCATTGTTTCTAAAATTAATGGGCAAACTATCGAAATGTTGCTAGCTTGAAACCATGGCTCATTGGCTAAGTTACTCATTTCATGTGGTTTAAATCCGTGGCGTTTAGTATACATCAACATCACTGATAGATGTTAAAACTATGCATGACTTTAAAGAAACTCTTTAATCTCACCGGATTATTGTGATTTTGGTCGATGTAACCACCGCGATCTTCTGACATGGATCTCTGTGTTTGTTGCAGGTTCAAATGCCGCCTTCTTCTACGCTCCCGGCCAGAATGCAAAAAAATACAGTATGAACATGTTATTTCAGATAGTGGCGCCAATAGATATAAGGCGCCTGCCAGCGTGCTGCGTGTTATACCGATATTTACACCGTGTTCCGAAAGAAGAAGAAGAAGAACAACACACACACACACACACACACACACACACACACACACACACACACACACACACACACACACACACACACACACACACACACACACACACACACACACACATACAACTAAATGTATAGGCCGTCTCGCGTAAAATCCGGAGTTAAGGGTAATAAAAGGAAATTTCACCCACGATAACAAACACATTTGCGCATGCACAGAAAACACCGCAAACTTTATTATTTCTGTCTGTGGAATAGCCTAGGCTATGCAAGATTATTTTTGATAACATTTGCAGTAGAGAAATCAGGTGTTTAATTTGTCTAATCTTCATTCAGTAAATGCATACAATATTTAGTTTGTTAATGGATTGCACCGTCGACTATTGATTGAATCAGTCGTTGTTTAGCAACCTAAAAAAAAGAAAGAAAAAATTAAATTGTTAACTTTGTCCACTGATAAATAATAACTTTTTTTTATTACAATAAGCATTAGCTAACATTGCATATGAATTTTCGATTTTGCGGTTAAATAACAAAAATGAGGTGTTATTTAACAATGAGTGTTAAATAACAAAAATGAGGTGTTATTTAACATATATTTCCTAAAATTAACAGTAAGGCGCAGTTATTAAAAATAACAGGTTAATCATGTTGAAATTTGGGTGTAAATTAACAGAAACATTTAACAGTGCATATAAATATTATGTAACAGTGACAAATGCAAACGGTTTGTATTTACTTCAAAAAATCGTCAGCTTGACTTTGTTCATATAACTAAATTCTTATTTGTAAAAATCACTCAATATAATTGTGTGGAACCACTTGATGTACAATATGGTCAAACAAATACAACGCAATTGGTTACTTCCTAACAAACCCATGTTGACCATTTAGGTGTTAACCACACGCCTGGACATTTATAACAGGTAAAAGACTAAAAAGCACACCTTTCGTTTGACTCAGATTCACTCTCATACTGTAAGGGTTAGAGAATGAGTCCAGCTGTTGGATTTCTGTCTGCAACCCTCCAGTTGTATCTGGTATATCATCAGCGGGAACACCTTTACCTACACAGTTTTCCCTTACCATTGTTATATATGCATTTAATAAACAAAAGTGGACTCATCATGCAGCCAAAATATTCTGTTAAACCATCAGTTCCTTTCACACATGATTTAAGTTTATAATACACAGATTTCAATACCTAACCGTTCAATGCCATTCTTCCCGAGAGTGAGATACAGGAGACTATGCTGGACGCTTTCACAAGCTAAATACAGAACATCCTTCCCTTTCTCCTGTAAAATAAAGACACTATCCATCGTAGAATAAGCTGCTGGTTCTTCATAAAACTACTTCTACGAAAGCTACTAGCCTCCTGTTCAGAATCTTTGTAAAGATTTGACCGAGAAATTCCTCTATAATTTCCAACGTTTCACCTTTATGTAATATTTTGTTATATAAAGACGGCAGAAAAGAACATCTGGAGCTTTTCCATTGCTCATTGGCATAATAGTTTTGAAGATGTCATCATAAGTAATATTGCTATCCAAAACTTGATTAAAAACAGCAGTTTTATGTCAGTATCTATATTAAATTTTGAGTCAGACAATACTTTGTAAAATGTTCTAACCACTTGTTGTCCGTGATATTATTAGACTGTGTGTTAGAGATTCCATAACTTGTGCTGTTGTGTCTAAAATATTTGTGTTCTACTGCTTTTTCTTTCTGTCATATAGCTTTTTATATTTTTGCCTCTCAAGAATATAACATTCAAATTGCTCCCATTATCTCTTCTTCTCAATTGATTTCAAGTTTTGTAGATTTCTGAGATGGACAATCTTCATCCCACCATTTTGGTTGTTTATGAATCAGAAATCTGCCAGCTTCATGTAAACTGTAGTTGTTACATTGGTGTTTTCCTCCAGTGCCACCTGGACAAAAATAAAGTCCCTCAGAAATCATGACATGCCGTTCACACACACACAAAATATGCGCATAAATTCCAAACGAATAATTTCTGCATTGGGCTAAATGATTGGTAATTAAGATTTCGGTCACAATTGCACATCCCTCAGTTTTCCTCGTTTTCTGACGGTGAATTATTGCGATGGTCAGCGTATATCTTTCACAGGTGTGATCGACAGCTTCCATTCAAGTGCAATTACATTTATACTGTGCATTAAAAATGTGTCAAAACACACATTCGTGTCATTTAGGACACGTGACAGATGTGGCTTTTGAGAAGTTTATTTTTTCAAATGAAAAGTTGACCGTTCAAACATCAAGATCATGAAAACACAACACCTGAAGTCCAGTGAAATCCCAGTGCACGTCCTGCTGGAGACGCCGTGTGTGCAGAGAGACCGGTTAGCAAACACTGCTCTCTGCTGGTCAAAGCCAAACATTACGTCTATATAATGAACATCTGCAAATCAAACCACACCATGCAGACCTGGGACAGAAATAGCACTTTTTGCCACATTTGTTCAGATTATAAATGATCATTTGTGTCTGACAAGCCTCAAGAAGAGAAATGAATCAGGAAAAGACTGGGTTGGCTTCATATACACACACATCAGGCATAACATTATGACCACCTTCCTGATATTGTGTTGTCCCCTGACCCGTCTCTGATGGACTCCTCTAGACCCCTGAAGGTGTGCTGTGGTATCTGGCACCAAGATGTTAGCAGCAGATCATTTAAGTCCTGTAAGTTGCGAGGCGGGGCCTCCATGGATGGGACTTGTTTGTTCAGCTCATCCCACAGATGCTCGATTGGATTGAGATCTGGGGAATCTGGAGGCAGAGTCAACGCCTCAATCTCGCTGTAGGGTACCTAGGGAAACGTTGCCATATGTCAATGCCACAATGGACCGGAAAATGGTAAAAAAAATGTAGTTTTTCTATCAAATATGATTTTCCTATTTAAATGCACATGTATCTTCTTACACTCTAAAAAACAGGTTCTATACGGCACCAAAAATGGTTCTTCGTCGTAATCATAGAGGAACCACTTTTGGTGCTATATAGCACCATATCTTAACATGTTCTGTATATGGTAGCGGTGCTATATAGCACCTTAGTCAAAGAACCGGTGAACAACAGGTGAAGAACCTCTGAAGAACCGGTGAAGAACCGCTGAAGAACCGCTAAAGAACCGCTGAAGAACCGCTGAAGAACCACTGAAGAACCTCTGAAGAACCTCTGAAGAACCGCTGAAGAACCGCTGAAGAACCGCTAAAGAACCGCTGAAGAACCGCTGAAGAACCTCTGAAGAACCTCTGAAGAACCGGTGAAGAACCGCTGAAGAACCACTGAAGAACCGCTGAAGAACCGCTGAAGAACCACTGAAGAACCTCTGAAGAACCGGTGAAGAACCCCTGAAGAACCGCTGAAGAACCGCTGAAGAACCACTGAAGAACCTCTGAAGAACCGGTGAAGAACCGCTGAAGAACCGCTGAAGAACCGCTGAAGAACCACTGAAGAACCTCTGAAGAACCTCTGAAGAACCGGTGAAGAACCGGTGAAGAACCACTGAAGAACCGCTGAAGAACCGCTGAAGAACCGCTGAAGAACCACTGAAGAACCTCTGAATAACCACTGAAGAACCTCTGAAGAACCACTGAAGAACCTCTGAAGAACCGCTGAAGAACCGCTGAAGAACCGCTGAAGAACCTCTGAAGAACCGCTGAAGAACCACTGAAGAACCTCTGAAGAACCTCTGAAGAACCGCTGAAGAACCGCTGAAGAACCGCTGAAGAACCGCTAAAGAACCGCTGAAGAACCGCTGAAGAACCGCTGAAGAACCACTGAAGAACCTCTGAAGAACCACTGAAGAACCACTGAAGAACCTCTGAAGAACCACTGAAGAACCGCTGAGGAACCGCTGAAGAACCGCTGAAGCACCGCTGAAGAACCGCTGAAGAACCGCTGAAGAACCGCTGAAGAACCACTGAAGCACCAAAATTGGTGCTATATAGCACTTAAAAAGGTTCCCCTATGATTACGAGCCAAGAACCATTTTTGATGCCATATAGAACCTTTTTTTTTAGAGTGTATACAGTACTTTATATACTTGGGACTCATGGAAACCCAACATAAGTAGATCCCTATCATTGAATCCCTATCGTTCCCTGTAATCTAGCTCACTCATCCTCACTCTTCCTATTGAGATTATGAGATATAATGAGATGAATAGAGCGGTTTCTGGAGTGAGGGTGACCGGGGGGAAGAGAGGTTTGGAGGGACAGTCAAATGTCATGTGACTTATAAACTGCACATCACTGGCTACCGTAATGTGGCGTTCACACCGGACGCGATTCGCGTGAATAATTCGCGCTGATCGCGCGAAGGTGGACGCCTGAACATTTTGAGTTTACTCGCTTCATTCGCGTGTGACAACTACACAACAGACGTGAATTCGCATCATGGGAGGGGCTTCTATATGAGCCAGCTCGTCTCGGTCACTTTACGTCTTTTTTGTAAAAAATACTTCTATTAATGTGTGACAAAGCGTAGTTTAAAGACTTTTTCAGGCGATAATATAGTTGTTTAAAGCTCAAATCTGTGGTTAATTTATAAAAAGAGTCTATTTGAGCATTTTATCTGGCGTTTTCGGAGTTGTGAGATCCAGGCGATCAGTGGCATTCCGCGCTCGTTTACCCGGAGAGACCCGCCTTTCCTCGGCTAGTCCTTCTCACATTTGCCGCTGGCTCTGGCTCTTTTTTCTGCTCCAGTCTCGTTGTGAAATGGCTCACTTGGCTCACAATAACTCACTTTCTTCCAAGCAAGATCCTTTTTATTCCTTTTTTCCTTTTATTCCTGTTCCTGTAGTGATAGGATGATGTATCACAGCTCCGGGTCTCCACATACGGCCACGATTATCTTGTCCTCCATTGTTGTTGGGATTTCTGCCTCCGCTTGTAAATGCGTCACTACTAGAGCAAGCTCGTGATTGGTTAACGCGGCGCGAAATATCCGCCAGAGTTCAGATTTTTCAACTTGAGCGATTCGCGCGTTCAAAACGCTCAATTCGCGCCGCCTCAATCGCGTGAATGCCATTTCGCGTCTCTGCATTGACTTAACATGTAAATCACTCGCACGAATCGCGTCCGGTGTGAACGCACCTTAAGGCCTGCCATTTTAATTCCCATAGTGCAATTTAAGCCAGTTTTATTTTAATTTATCATAGGCTATATTTGTTCTGAATAACAAGGAAATGAGTAGAAATGACTGTTGAGCTTGAGCGCCACCAAGGTGTGTTTTACTGTAACTTGTGAGATGGTGGTCCAGTGGGTTAAGCCATGGGACTGATATGCAGAAGGTTGCTGGTTTGATCCCAGTGGTCTCCACCAGTGTGTCCTTGAGCAAGGCACTTTACTCCATGTTGCTCCAGGGGGATTGTCCCTGTGATAAGGCACTGTAAGTCGCTTTGGATAAAAGTAACTTCAGCAGCTCCAGTCACATGAACAAAAGCACCAATCTCATTGGTCAGACAGTTTTTAATGCGCCATGCCAAACCAAAAATTGGTGCCCTTTGTTTAACGTCGCTTAACGTCGGCGATAAGCGTCCCGGTGTGAACAAGCCTGTAGAAAGAGGACCATCTCAAGAAAGAGTAACCAAGAGTCCAAACAGGGATTTTAAGAATTGAAGTCGCATAAACTCATGAAAGCTCATGACCTTCCTTACGCATTTCACTGGGAATTTCCATTCGGCTCTGCTCTGGCTTTCTAGAATTCTTCAGATTTAATAACCTAAACATGAATATTTTACATCGTTAAACACTTATGCATGCTTCATTGCTTGCAATAGCAGCGAATGTACAGAGTACGTATAGAGGCATGTGGGCTTTTACCAGTTTTAGCTTTAATTATCAGGGCCGGATTTAGGCATTCTAGGCACGTGCCTGTGCTCGAGGCTAAGAAATAATGTTCTATTATTATTATTATTATTATTATTATTATTATTATTTCACTCTAATGCTAAAACTCTGTAAGACAATTACTTAAACAATAACTTAGTGTGTGTGTGTGTAGGTGTGTGTGGGTAGGTGTGTGTGTGTGTGTGTGGGCAGGCTGGCTAGCTGGCTGGACCAGTTCTGTTCCTCCAGGGGTTCGCTGGACCAAACCTGTGGAACAGATCCACTTGTCACTATGACAGTTTTCCACACGCCCAAACAAAAGAGCACAATGATGGCCATTACTGCGGCTGTCACTTCACATCAGGCACTTTAGTGCGTCACTTAAGATGCTGTGACATTCAGTGACAATCTGGAGAATGAAAATATACATCTTTTCTCTTCAGAAAACATTCTTTCTCTGAACGTCCTGAGGAGAAATATTCTGTAGTTTGGGTTTAATGAGGACACGGTTTAGAAGAAGAACACACATTCACGTCACGCAGTAAATCTGAGCAGAAACAGACTCGAACGCTCAAAGTGAGAGTGTTTTAGGCTCCGGGCGAGATCCGCAGCTGGACGAACCAGCTCGCCACTTTAGACTCGTCCTCGGGCACATTTCTGAGGCTTAGGAATGACAGACTGATGGCGAGGAACTGACAGTATTCAACAGCTAAAGTGGGCAGATGCATTGACAGATCATATAACGGCCTGATTTATTGTGTTCCTGCGTTTGTGGATTTCACAACAGCAGCGCCGTCCAACCCTTAGCTTGAGAATCCAGTCACATATCAAACTAACAAAGCCTCGCCTCACGCCACACTGAACACACAATGCACAGAGTGTAAATGCCATTTGAATAAATATTACAATATTAAGCCTTTAACAACAACACAACTGGAGCTTTTTCTGAAGAAGCTCTTCTGCAGGAACAGACGTGGTCAAGGGTTCAGGAAAGGGTTAGTGAGTAAGGGTTATCTCCTGTGTGCTTCGTTTCATTTGAGTTTGCAAAAAACCTTCTTAATATTACATTTTTATTACAACTCTATTCAGATGCATTGTGTAATTAAACAAGGATCAAAAGATAGAATTAACTCACTAATAAAAGCGACGAGACTGTCACTATTCTGATGCACAGTTTTCTTTTCAATTAGAGCAACACCACGCAGCTTAAACATCACATTTAAAACCCCTTTATATCCCTACAAAACTCAACATATTGTGCAAAAAACCCAATTTACTCTCCTTACACAAGCACTGTAACGCATTCTGCATCATATAAGCAGTTACTGTGTGTGTGTGTGTGTGTGTGTGTGTGTGTGTGTGTGTGTGTGTGTGTGTGTGTGTGTGTGTGTGTGTGTGTGTGTGTGTGTGTGTGTGTGTGTGTGTGTGTGTGTGTGTGTGTGTGTGTGTGTGTGTGTGTGTGTGTGTGTGTGTGTCAGAGGTATAGGGGGATTTCTGTGTCACGGCACAGGTCATGATGTTGGGTTTCCATGATGTTGTTTAGAAAGGTAAGGATTCTTCTGGTAAGCTCAAGACTCCACCCAAAACCCTGGAGAAGTTCCAAAAATCCTGGGTGTGGATCTGTTTGTATTTTATTTGCTGGGTAATTCGGTTCTTTTTCATTTGTGTGATTCAGCTCTCAAACAGCTGTTAAATCACAAAGACCCGCAGAACGACATTCCTGGAGAAACCCAACCAGAAAACAGTTGATCACACACACACACACACACACACCTCAAACTTTATTTCTAAAGCACAATGTCATTTTGACTTGATTTTCCAGAAAATAAGAAAAAACATCTAATGTAATTTTACTTATCTAGTAAATGCATCTTGATTTAAGAATGTGTAGATATTTAGACTAGAAACAAGACCAAAATACTGAATAAGAAGAGAATATTATAGATCTAAGAGGGAAAAAATTATTTTTTCAGCAGTAATTTGACCATCAAACTTGAGCCCAAAAAGACACCAAGGGCCCTATCTTGCACCCAGCGCAATTGACTTTGTACACCGACGCATGTGTCATTCCTATTTTGCACCCGCGCAAAGCGCGCTTTTCCCTCCACAGAAGCACGTCGCTAAACTAGTGAATGAACTTGCGCTCCCTGGGCGGTTCAGCGCAAAAAAGGAGGCGTGTTCCGGCGCAAACAATCCCTGGTGCTATTTTGCTGTTCCATTAAACAATTGCGCCACTGACCAGAAAAAACCTAGTCTAAAGTCAGTGGCGCGTTGCGCGTTGTTCATTATGCTATTTTAAGGGCGCATGCTTGACCATAGCGTGCACAACGCGCATACACTTTGCTCATGTAATCTACACAGATGCAACAGTTATTTTTGCAAATCATAAATTGTTACACTAAAAAAATATTAACACATGAGATGACGGAAATCATTGTGGTGTGCCACGAAGATGTGAAAAAATAGGCATAAATCTAGCTTACAAATTATTCAGGCTAATTATTTATTTAACCGACGCTATTTTGGGTGGGTTTCTCCCATCCCCATACAACACAACTTCTCTGTATTTCACTGCTCTTACAAGAACATCAGTCTCCTCGGCTGTGAACCGCTCCTGGCGTGCGCCTGGTAAATACGCCATAATAATAGCAATCCATAATGGAACTTGCGCACCTGCTTTTAAAGGGAATGTTGGATGACGCTCTGATTGGTTTATTCACGTTACGCCCAAACCACACCTATGAATAATGAAGCTACTTCAGACCAACCCATTTTAGATTTGCGCCGGGCGCAAGAGCCATTTATCCCGCCGGGAAAATAGCAACAGCGCCGAGACCCGCCCACAAAGTTACTTGCGCTTTGCGCTTTGACACTTGCGTTTCAGATCGTTAAAATAGGGCCCCAAGGGTTTTCCACACTAGATAATGAATGCCATATTTTTCAAAGATCGATCCTAAAAGGAGAACGAAACTGGTCCCAAGACTGAGCCCTGAGGAATCCCACACAACAACAGATGAAGAGTAGCTCCCTGAATCTTTCAGGAAAAGGCTTTCCTGTAGCTCAAACAGTAGAGCATGGCGCTAGCAACGCCAAGGTCATGGGTTCGATTCCCAGGGAAAGCAAGAACTGACAAAATGTAAAAATGTGTAACCTTGAATGCAATGTAAGTCGCTTTGGATAAAAGTGTCTGCCAAATGCATAAATGTAAATGTAAAACCATTCTAAGGCTAAACCCTACTAATATCATTAGAAACCCTCAAAAGAGCTGACTCTGTTCTAAACCCTGACTGGAATCTATCCGAAACGTTGTTCTTCGCCAAACCCACCATACACAATCTCCTCCAATATCTTTGATCTAAAAGGCAATTTTGAGATGAGACGAAAACAATTCATATCAGAGGAGTCTAAGCTGACTTTTTTTATGAAAGCCCAGGATAACTGCATTCTTAAAGCTAGTCGGAGCAAAACCTGATGTCAAGCTACTATTCATAATAGTTCAAATGCTTGTACCAATACCATCAACCACCTCTTTAAATAAAACAGAAGGAATCCCATCACTCGTTGACCAGCTGTGGAAGAGAGACAGGCGTCTAGCAAGTCAAGGACAGGGGGAACAATACGATCATTACGTATAGATAGAATCTGAGCTCTAATTCCAGCAATTTTATCAATCCAGACAATGTAAAAACATCGCTCATGTGTTGACAGCAGGACAGAGTGATGACATTGCAACAGAAAAAAGACAGAGATAATATCAGAGAAGTCGTTAGATCTAGCTCGTTTAACAGCTCTTTGGTAGCGCCTAAAGAAAAAACGAAGAACTTTTAGAAATATTTTCCAGGACGAGTGGGAACCCTGAAGATGTGTGTTATCAGAATGGACAGATGAAAAAACTAAAAAACAACAACAGCACAGTTTAAATATAGTTCCCAATGGTTTGCATAGCAGAATTCAGTGTTATTTATGTGTGAATCGTGTGTTAACGGCAAAATATGTTGCTTTTAAGTCACTTTTACAGTATGATTTACGATGTTTAAATGTGTGAAGGCGGATATTATATAACACCTTTAACATGTACACGACTAAACAGCAACACGCATTATTATCTACTAAAAGACTTAACAAATGAAGAGCTAATATTTCTAAAAAGAGGAAGTTATAGGGGAAAAAATCATGCTTTGATTAATACAAACTATGAGATCAAAAGACCATTTCCTACCATTTCGACTCATAATTCATAAAACATGACTTTCAACTTATGTCACAAAATTTTACAGCGCATGTTTTTCATTCTTAAGTGGCAGAAACGAGCTTCCATAACCTCCAAACTAGTTTGACTGTTTTCTTCTGCAGAACATTAGATGATATTTTGAGGAAAGTTGGGGCCCGAAGCATTGAGGTTACCCATTGACTGTCCCTTTAAGAATTTCACTACACTTCCAGCGAGATGGCATTTTTAAGATGTGTGTTTTCTGTCCTGGAGTCTTTGACCAGAGGGCAGATTTATGGAGATTGTCTTAAGCCAGTATCCAGCGCTCTCATTCGTTTGGCTGGACACACGTTTGCACAGACTATGAACACTCCTCTAGAGACAGAGATATTTTACAGTAGAAGCTGTCAGGTTTGTCAGTGCTCAGAGGCAAAGAACATGTATCATATAGTCTAGACCTCACAATGAATATACACTAAATAGAATCTATAAAACAGGCAATACAAGTGAGGTGTTCGTTGAATATCAAAGTTATCAAATTTACATTGTTATTTTGTCATATTATTGTGCATCTAAGTGTCAAAATTGTGTCAGAACCAAACTTTGCACTCTAATACCCATGAGCTCTTGTGTGTGTGTGTTCACTGAATTCATCTTTGTCATTAGGATATGTACCGAAAACTTTTAAGATGGCTATTATTAAACCACTGGACCCACTTTATATTGGGTGGCCTTAACTACTATGTACTAACATTTTAATTAATCATTTGATACAATGCACTTATTGTGTACATACATGTGTTTACATTGTACTTACATTTTAAAAAATACCTGTAATTAATTTCTGTAGTTACATTTGTAATTACACAGTTAACACTTCCCTTACACCAAACCCTACCCTTAAACTTACCCATACCACCACACCTGTCCCTAACCCTACCCTTAAACTGACCCACACCACCACACCTGTCCCTAACCCTACCCTTAAACTGACCCACACCACCACACCTGTCCCTAACCCTACCCTTAAACTTACCCATACCACCACACCTGTCCCTAACTCTACCCTTAAACTGACCCACACCACCACACCTGTCCCTAACCCTACCCTTAAACTGACCCACACCACCACACCTACCCTTAAACTGACCCACACCACCACACCTGTCCCTAACCCTACCCTTAAACTGACCCATACCACCACACCTGTCCCTAACCCTACCCTTAAACTGACCCACACCACCACACCACACCTGTCCCTAACCCTACCCTTAAACTGACCCACACCACCACACCTGTCCCTAACTCTACCCTTAAACTGACCCACACCACCACACCTGTCCCTAACTCTACCCTTAAACTGACCCACACCACCACACCTGTCCCTAACCCTACCCTTAAACTTACCCATACCACCACACCTGTCCCTAACTCTACCCTTAAACTGACCCACACCACCACACCTGTCCCTAACCCTACCCTTAAACTGACCCACACCACCACACCTACCCTTAAACTGACCCACACCACCACACCTGTCCCTAACCCTACCCTTAAACTGACCCATACCACCACACCTGTCCCTAACCCTACCCTTAAACTGACCCACACCACCACACCTGTCCCTA
>CM042241.1:203653-406153 GCA_023566225.1 Romanogobio albipinnatus
AGGTGTGGTGGTGTGGGTCAGTTTAAGGGTAGAGTTAGGGTCAGGTGTGGTGGTGTGGGTAAGTTTAAGGGTAGAGTTAGGGACAGGTGTGGTGGTGTGGGTCAGTTTAAGGGTAGGGTTAGGGACAGGTGTGGTGGTGTGGATCAGTTTAAGGGTAGGGTTAGGGACAGGTGTGGTGGTGTGGATCAGTTTAAGGGTAGAGTTAGGGACAGGTGTGGGGGTGTGGGTCAGTTTAAGGGTAGGGTTAGGGACAGGTGTGGTGGTGTGGGTCAGTTTAAGGGTAGAGTTAGGGACAGGTGTGGTGGTGTGGGTCAGTTTAAGGGTAGGGTTAGGGACAGGTGTGGTGGTGTGGGTCAGTTTAAGGGTAGAGTTAGGGACAGGTGTGGTGGTGTGGGTCAGTTTAAGGGTAGGGTTAGGGACAGGTGTGGTGGTGTGGGTCAGTTTAAGGGTAGAGTTAGGGACAGGTGTGGTGGTGTGGGTCAGTTTAAGGGTAGGGTTAGGGACAGGTGTGGTGGTGTGGGTCAGTTTAAGGGTAGGGTTAGGGACAGGTGTGGTGGTGTGGGTCAGTTTAAGGGTAGAGTTAGGGACAGGTGTGGTGGTGTGGGTCAGTTTAAGGGTAGAGTTAGGGACAGGTGTGGTGGTGTGGGTCAGTTTAAGGGTAGGGTTAGGGACAGGTGTGGTGGTGTGGGTCAGTTTAAGGGTAGAGTTAGGGACAGGTGTGGTGGTGTGGGTCAGTTTAAGGGTAGGGTTAGGGACAGGTGTGGTGGTGTGGGTCAGTTTAAGGGTAGAGTTAGGGACAGGTGTGGTGGTGTGGGTCAGTTTAAGGGTAGAGTTAGGGACAGGTGTGGTGGTGTGGGTCAGTTTAAGGGTAGAGTTAGGGACAGGTGTGGTGGTGTGGGTCAGTTTAAGGGTAGGGTTAGGGACAGGTGTGGTGGTGTGGGTCAGTTTAAGGGTAGAGTTAGGGACAGGTGTGGTGGTGTGGGTAAGTTTAAGGGTAGGGTTAGGGACAGGTGTGGTGGTGTGGGTCAGTTTAAGGGTAGGGTTAGGGACAGGTGTGGTGGTGTGGGTCAGTTTAAGGGTAGGGTTAGGGACAGGTGTGGTGGTGTGGGTCAGTTTAAGGGTAGGGTTAGGGACAGGTGTGGTGGTATGGGTCAGTTTAAGGGTAGGGTTAGGGACAGGTGTGGTGGTGTGGGTCAGTTTAAGGGTAGAGTTAGGGACAGGTGTGGTGGTGTGGGTCAGTTTAAGGGTAGAGTTAGGGACAGGTGTGGTGGTGTGGGTCAGTTTAAGGGTAGAGTTAGGGACAGGTGTGGTGGTGTGGGTCAGTTTAAGGGTAGAGTTAGGGACAGGTGTGGTGGTGTGGGTCAGTTTAAGGGTAGAATTAGGGACAGGTGTGGTGGTGTGGGTCAGTTTAAGGGTAGGGTTAGGGACAGGTGTGGTGGTATAGGTCAGTTTAAGGGTAGGGTTAGGGTCAGGTGTGGTGGTGTGGGTCAGTTTAAGGGTAGAGTTAGGGACAGGTGTGGTGGTGTGGGTCAGTTTAAGGGTAGAGTTAGGGACAGGTGTGGTGGTATCCTTATGATGTCCCCAACTCTCACACACACACACACACACACACACACACACACACACACACACACACACACACACACACACACACACACACACACACACACACACACACACACACACACACACACACACACACACACACACACACACACACACACACACACACACACACACACACACACACACACACACACACACACACACACACACACACAATATTGATATTGTCATTTAACAGTAAATATACCATATGTATACTAGAAATAGAAATAGTAGTAGTAGTATCAGTAGTCTGGTGGATTTTGTAGGCAGGTTAAGACTTAGATTTTTAAAATCTACTATAAAGGATGTTACATGTCGGTCTGTTTCTTTTGCGCTTCGTTTCATGTATCACATGTTTCTTTGTCTCAGTTTCCCGCCTCCTGTTTGTTACCGTGGTTTCCCTTGTTAGTCTAGTTCGGTTCTGCTGTGTTTAGTTATCCTCATCTGTGTCACCTGTGCCCCTCGTTAGTCAGTCATCAGTGTTTGTATTTAGTTCCCTCTTGTTCACCCTTGCTTTGTCCGGTCTACGTTATGTTAGTGCTGTTTGGTGTTCTGTTCTACGTTTATTTGAATAAAGCCTATCTTTGTTGGAAGTCCCAAATTGCCTCTTCTCTGCTGCACCATACACCCGTAACAAAGGAATACCAATGCTTTATGTTTAATAAAAATATAATAATGATAATGATAATAATAATTGCATGAATATTTAAATGCTGCATTCCACAGGTAGTTTAAGACTGGCTTGATTGACTGCAAGGGAATACTAATATTTTTATGTTTTAAAAGCTATTATAATAATGAAAATATGACATGTTTTTGGTGAGTCGATAATGTAATAATTCTTTCCTAATGTAACAACATAATGTAAATACATGATGAGCTCAAGATTTTATTACATTTTGTAAAATTATTTCTTTATGAACATTACAATAATAATGTAATACTTATTACATTATGTGCAGTTATTACAGTATAAGTTGATACAGACATAGGTTGATTGTTAATATTATGTTTAATATAGTTTAAAAATGTAGGAGCCTCTCAGTGTTGTGCAGCCCCACAACAGCATTTCGTGCCACAACACTAGTGGATTGCAGCACTAAATGTTTTAATGATACATGTTTTCACTCTTGCAGCGTAAAGATGATCTGAGAACAACATGAGACAAAACATCATGCCTTGCAGACTGTTAATACTGTCTGCCATCTGTATGGGTGAGGCACACGCGCACACGCGCACACACGCACACACACACGCACGCACACACACACACAGACAGACACAGACACACAGACACACCTAACATCATATTGTAGTCTATTATTTTTATTATGGTTTTCAAACATCAAAAACAAACACGAGACCCTTCATATAACAGAAATCTCTGAAATATGGCAAAAAAAAGTGACCAAAAAAGCCAGAAAAAAAAAGCCAACCTCTGCAACAAAGTATAAATCACAATAATTGCAGAAAGTGATTGTTACAGATCTGAAATAAATAAATAACTTGTCCTTCTGGTTCGACAAAAGTAAAAACTGGTTCCCACATTTTGTCAAATTTTGCAGAGTTCCCAGAAATTGAGCATCTAATTCTTTCCAGATGTAATGTAGGAGTCCAGTTAGCCAGTCAGAAAAGAGGGGCCTAGTGTTTTTCACAAAAGCAAGATAACATTCTTAGCTACAATCATACCATATTGAACAGGTAACTGTACCTTTGGACTGAGAGACTCCAATGAGTTTGACCAACCAAGAATTGCTATCATTGGGTCAGGACGTAAAACACAGTTATAGGCTTTGGCAAAAAACTGGAATATTTCTTGCCAAAAACTGTAAATTTGGGCGCAGAACCAAAAAAAGATGTGCCTGTCATGCATAAAAAAAGAATCCAAAAGCAGAATAAAAAAAAACAGTCTTTAATGATAACTCAAAACAAGGCAGTCTGTAGTTTTAGCACACAGAACTGGAAAAACAAACCCAGAAGCAGCAGAGATGTTCCTGTCTTGGAGAGGGATTATATCTGGACACCCGTGGAGGTGGAGGCTGTTCCTTTATGGGTAACAAGGCCAGGAAAGGGGTCTGCAAAGTCTCACATGCAGCAGATACAGGCCACAGACAAGACTAGGCTGAACTGGACAAACAAGACAAGGTGAGTGTGTGTGTGTGTGTGTGTGTGTGTATCAGACAATCAGGAGAGAAGGGAGGAGCTTGACAGCAGTCATCAATCAACGAGCGATCCAGGATGTCCCGGGCCGGAATCTACCGCATCTCTTCAGGACCGTACCCCTCCCAGTCCTCATCTTAAATGGGCAAATTACGGGTGGATAACCACACCTTCTGACATATATCTGGGAGACCTAACTCGGTGGTGATAAGCGGCTCGGCGAGTACGTGCCCTGGTACGACACCCTCACCCTCCTCCAGGTTCACTTACACCTCTGAATTAACGCTTTGACGGACGGAACATGCGACCCAGAATCTGATTGGTTCTTTCGGCCTGCCCATTGGTCTGCGGATGGAATCCTGACGACAGACTGGGGGAAGCCCCTATCAGACGACAGAATTCCCTCCAGAACGCAGAGATGAACTGAGGTCCCCTGTCAGACACAATGTCCGAAGGGAGACCATGGATCTTGAACACGTGATCCACCATAATCTGGGCAGTTTCTTGAGCAGACGGTAATTTAGGAAGTGGGATAAAATGCTCAGCTTTAGAAAAACGGTCCACGATAGTGAGAATGACCGTATTACCAGCTGAAGAAGGCAACCTGGTAACAAAGACTCTTAAGACGGTCAAACGCACTCTGAGCAGCCAAGAAAATCTAGTCTTGGAAGAGGTGAGGGTGGTAAGAGGGGCTGCGACCTGACTAAAACCTTGAATAAAGCGCCAATAGAAATTGGCAAAAACCAGGCGACTCAAGAATCTGCCAGGAATGCCCTAAAACAATGTGAGTATAGGGTGACAAAAACATAAAAATAAATAGTCTCTAAGTGGTTGACGGAGACGGTGAGACTAACCGGACAGGTGACGCGGTGAACCGAAGAGAGTTCTCTGCCGTCCAGGGCAAAGACGATAGTGGAGTCACTCAAGTCAACCAAGTGAATCTTGTGTTCACGAGCCCACCCCTCGTCGATGAAGCTGCCCTCAGCCCCCAAGTCGATAAGGGCAGAACCAGAAGCAGAAGAGCCCACCCAACGGAGAACAGCAGAGATTTTAGAAGAAGCACTCGTAGAAGGGAGAAGAAGAAATCGTAGAAGCGCTCACCAGTATTCCTCTGCCTACGGGTGAGCTCTGGCTTTTAACGTGCAAGATGAAGCAAAGTGACCAGCAGTTCCACAGTAAAGGCACAGACAATTGAGAATCCGTTGTTGACATTCCTCTGATGAAAAAGCACATGCCCCCAATCTGCAAAACTGGAAAAACAAACCCAGAAGTAGCAGAGATGTTCCTGTCTTGGAGAGGGATTATATCTGGACACCTGTGGAGGTGGAGGCTGTTCCTTTATGGGTAACAAGGCCAGGAAAGAGGTCCGCAAAGGCTCACAGGCAGCAGATACAGGGCACAGACAAGAATAGGCGCTAGGCTGAACCGAACAAGACAAGATTAGTTCTTCCAAAACTCAATCAGACATGGCGGAAACAGCAGCAGTATGGCATGACAAGAAACAATTATCCGACAAGAAGCAGTGAGAGCAAACACTAGATAAAGGGTGAGCACTCAGGACAAAGTGGGAACAGGTGTCATCGCAAAGCAGTAGGAGCTCTGATTGCGATGACTAACAGGTGCGGAAGGAGAGAGAGAGAGAGTACCCTCGGCAGATTTACACTTATCACATCCAGGGGAGACCAAAGAATCTAATTTGCTAAGCTTTATTTTAGAAAAGTGAAGTCTATGTAATACATTGCACTGAATAATTTGGTGAAAAGACAAAAACAAAAACAAAAAAAAGGACAAATGTCCTTAAGGACGCACAAGGGTCAAACACGCAAAAATATTCCATCCATCTTCTTCTGCTTTATCCGGGGCCGGGTCGCGGGGGGCAGCAGTCTAAGCAGAGATGCCCAGACTTCCCTCTCCCTAGACACTTCCTCTAGCTCTTCCGGGGGGACAAAGAGGCGGGGACACCGACAGCTGCAAACCGTCCCAGTGCATGCTGAAGGTCCTGGTTAGAAGGGGCCAACATGACAACGTCATCCGCAAAGAGCAGAGACGAAACCGTGTGGTCCCCAAACACCCTCTGTGACACCCTCTGGCCCTTGGCTGCGCCTAGAAATTCTGTCCATAAAAATTATGAACAGAACCGGCGACAAAGGGCAGCCCTGCCGGAGTCCAACATGCACCGGGAACAAGTCTGACTTACTGCCGGCAATGCGGACCAAACTCCTGCTTCGGTCATACAGGGACTGGACAGCCCTCAGCAAAGGACCCCGGACCCCATATTCCCAGAGCACCCTCCACAGGACGCCGCGAGGGACACAGTCGAATGCCTTCTCCAAATCCACAAAACACATGTGGACTGGTTGGGCAAACTCCCATGAACCCTCCAGCACCCTGTAGAGGGTATAGAGCTGGTCCAGTGTTCCACGCCCAGGACGAAAACCACACTGTTCCTCCTGAATCCGAGGTTCCACTATCGGCCGAATTCTCCTCTCCAGTACCCTGGCATAGACTTTCCCGGGGAGGCTGAGAAGTGTGATCCCCCTATAGTTGGAACACACCCTCCGGTCCCCCTTCTTAAAAAAAGGGACCACCACCCCGGTCTGCCATCCCAGAGGCACTGTCCCCGACCGCCACGCGATGCTGCAGAGGCGTGTCAGCCAAGACAGCCCCACAACATCCAGAGACTTGAGGTACTCAGGGCGGATCTCATCCACCCCCGGTGCCTTGCCACCGAGGAGTTTCTTGACCACCTCGGTGACTTCAGCTTGGGTGATGGACGAGTCCTCCTCTGAGCCCCCAGCCTCTGCTTCCTCAATGGAAGACGTGACGGCGGGATTGAGGAGATCCTCGAAGTATTCCTTCCACCGTCCGACAACATCCCCAGTTGAGGTCAACAGCCGCCCATCACCACTGTAAACAGCGTTGGTAGGGCACTGCTTCCCCCTCCTGAGGCGCCGGACAGTTTGCCAGAATCTCTTCGAGTCCAGCCGATAGTCCTTTTCCATGGCCTCACCGAACTCCTCCCAGGCCCGAGTTTTTGCCTCCACAACCACCCGGGCTGCAGTCCGTTTAGCCTGCCGGTACCTGTCAGCTGCCTCAAGAGTTCCACAAGCCAGCCAAGCCCGATAGGACTCCTTCTTCAGCTTGACGGCATCCCTTACTTCCACAGCTCAGAGCGGCCGCTTTGACAATGGAGGTGGAGAACATGGTCCACTCGGACTCAATATCTCCAGCCTCCCTCGGGATCCGGTCGAAGCTCTGCCGGAGGCAGGAGTTGAAGATCTCTCTGACAGGAGACTCGGCCAAACGTTCCCAGCAGACCCTCACAGTACGTTTGGGTCTACCGAGTCTATCCAGCTTCCTCCCCCGCCATCGGATCCAACTCACCACCAGGTGATGATCAGTTGACAGCTCCGCCCCTCTCTTCACCAGAGTGTCCAAGACATACGGCCGCAGGTCAGATGAAATGACCACAAAGTCGATCATTGACCTACGACCTAGGGTGTCCTGGTGCCATGTGCACTGATGGACACCCTTATGCTTGAACATGGTGTTCGTTATGGACAAACTGTAACTAGCACAGAAGTCCAATAACTGAACACCACTCGGGTTCAGATCAGGGGGGCCGTTCCTCCCAATCACGCCCCTTCAGGTTTCACTGTCATTGCCCACGTGGGCGTTGAAGTCCCCCAGTAGAACGACGGAGTCCCCAGTCGGAGCACTCTCCAGCATCCCTCCCAGGGACACCAAGAAGGTTGGGTACTCTGCACTGCTCTTCGGCCCGTAGGCACACACAACAGTGAGAGACCTATCCCCGAGCCGAAGGCGCAGGGAAACGACCCTCTCGTTAACCGGGGTAAACTCCAACACATGGCGGCAGAGCTGGGGGGCTATAAGCAAACCCACACCAGCCCGCCGCCTCTCACCATGGGCAACTCCAGAGTGGTGAAGAGTCCATCCTCTCTCGAGGAGTGTGGTTCCAGAGCCCAAGCCGTGCGTGGAGGTGATTCCAACTATCTCTAGTCGGAACCTCTCAACCTCACGCACAATCTCAGGCTCTTTCCCCGCCAGCGAGGTGACATTCCATGTCCCAAGAGCCAGTTTCCGTGTCCAGGGATTGGGTCGTCAAGGCCCCCGCCTTCGACTGCTGCACGATTCACTTTGCACCGGCCCCTTACGGTCTCTCCCGTGAGTGGTGGGCCCACGGGAAGGTGTCCCCACGTCGCTCCTTTGGGCTGAGCCCGGCCAGACTCCGTGGGGGAAGGCCCGGCCACTAGACGCTCGCATACGAGCCCCAACCCCAGGCCTGGCTCCAGGGTGGGGCCCCGGCTGCGCCGTACCGGGCGACGTCACGATCCTCCTTTTTTTGGTCATCATAAGGGGTTTTTGAACTGCTCTTAGTCTGACCCTTCGCCTAGGACCTGTTTGCCTTGGGAGACCCTACCAGGGGCATATAGCCCCGGACAACGTAGCGCCTAGGGTCATTCGGGTACTCAAACCCCTCCACCATGTTAAGGTGGCAGTTCATGGAGGCCTACAACACGTAAAAATAGGAATCAGAAATTCTTTCTCTTTCATGGTGCTTTGCAAGTGCCACTTATTTCTTATAAAACATTAAGTGCTGAACCAGGTGTTTAGTTTGATTTATGTACCATTTTCTTAACTCTTTCCACGCCAGTGTTTTAAAAAAAAGTACCAGCATTTTTATAATTTTTACAAAATGTTCATGGCCCCCAGAACGTTCTGTTGTAAGAATATCTGAACATAAAATAAATCAAAAGGACAGAGCCTCTGATTTAAAAAAAAAAAAAAAAAATAGTATAACTTCATGCATTCTTTTTCATCAACACTTGAATATGGGTAAGTTTCATAAAAAGAAAAAATCATTTTGAAGCTATGCTTCTATCACTTGCCTCTGCTTTTTCACCTGTGAATGGGAACAAGGATTGACAAAAAATTCTGTCAATGGTGGGAAGAGAGTTTATCTCAAAGTAATTCAGAATTTGTTCTTAATTAAAAATAAAAACACCAAAAACCAAAAACACCAAAAACCAAAAACACCAAAAACCAAAAACACCAAAAACAAAAAAAACACCAAAAAGAAAAGAAGAAAAGATAAGTGAGGTTAACATCTCAACACAAAAACCATTGTATGCTCACATCCCTTCACATTTTTCCACAGCAATCGCCACACAAACAACAACACATGGATTACAGACAACAACATATCAGAACCCAACTGTTATTCCCACAACTAAAATAACAGATCATTCTAACATAGCAGAGACACCAACAACCACTCTCGATACAAGATCTGAAGAACCAACAACCATTATTAAAAGTACATATACAGAACCTGCAACACCAAACGCTGATGAACATACAATACTTGCAGAACTAACATCCATTACTGCTACAACAACTGAGGTACCAAACACTGCTACTTCAACAACTGAAGGATCAACTGCTGTGCCTACAACACTTGCAGAACTAACATCCATTACTGCTACAACAACTGAAGGAACAACTGCTGTGCCTACAACACTTGCAGAACTAACATCCATTACTGCTACAACAACTGAGGTACCAAACACTGCTACTTCATCAACTGAAGGATCAACTGCTGTGCCTACAACACTTGCAGATCTAACATCCATTACTGCTACAACAACGGAAGGAACAACTGCTGTGCCTACAACACTTGCAGAACTAACATCCATTACTGCTACAACAACTGAGGTACCAAACACTGCTACTTCAACAACTGAAGGATCAACTGCTGTGCCTACAACACTTGCAGAACTAACATCCATTACTGCTACAACAACGGAGGTACCAAACACTGCTACTTCAACAACTGAAGGATCAACTGCTGTGCCTACAACACTTGCAGAACTAACATCCATTACTGCTACAACAACTGAGGTACCAAACACTGCTACTTCAACAACTGAAGGATCAACTGCTGTGCCTACAACACTTGCAGATCTAACATCCATTACTGCTACAACAACTGAGGTACCAAACAATGCTACTTCATCAACTGAAGGATCAACTGCTGTGCCTACAACACTTGCAGAACTAACATCCATTACTGCTACAACAACTGAGGTACCAAACACTGCTACTTCAACAACTGAAGGATCAACTGCTGTGCCTACAACACTTGCAGATCTAACATCCATTACTGCTACAACAACTGAGGTACCAAACACTGCCACTTCATCAACTGAAGGATCAACTGCTGTGCCTACAACACTTGCAGAACTAACATCCATTACTGCTACAACAACTGAGGTACCAAACACTGCTACTTCAACAACTGAAGGATCAACTGCTGTGCCTACAACACTTGCAGATCTAACATCCATTACTGCTACAACAACTGAGGTACCAAACAATGCTACTTCAACAACTGAAGGATCAACTGCTGTGCCTA
The DNA here is from genome assembly GCA_023566225.1 of Romanogobio albipinnatus. Taxonomy (NCBI): domain Eukaryota; kingdom Metazoa; phylum Chordata; class Actinopteri; order Cypriniformes; family Gobionidae; genus Romanogobio; species Romanogobio albipinnatus. The sequence goes on from CM042241.1 coordinate 213,858, forward strand.
CAACACTTACAGATCTAACATCCATTACTGCTACAACAACTGAGGTACCAAACACTGCTACTTCAACAACTGAAGGATCAACTGCTGTGCCTACAACACTTGCAGATCTAACATCCATTACTGCTACAACAACTGAGGTACCAAACACTGCTACTTCATCAACTGAAGGATCAACTGCTGTGCCTACAACACTTGCAGATCTAACATCCATTACTGCTACAACAACTGAGGTACCAAACACTGCTACTTCATCAACTGAAGGATCAACTGCTGTGCCTACAACACTTGCAGATCTAACATCCATTACTGCTACAACAACTGAGGTACCAAACACTGCTACTTCATCAACTGAAGGATCAACTGCTGTGCCTACAACACTTGCAGATCTAACATCCATTACTGCTACAACAACTGAGGTACCAAACAATGCTACTTCAACAACTGAAGGATCAACTGCTGTGCCTACAACACTTGCAGAACTAACATCCATTACTGCTACAACAACTGAGGTACCAAACACTGCTACTTCATCAACTGAAGGATCAACTGCTGTGCCTACAACACTTGCAGATCTAACATCCATTACTGCTACAACAACTGAGGTACCAAACAATGCTACTTCATCAACTGAAGGATCAACTGCTGTGCCTACAACACTTGCAGATCTAACATCCATTACTGCTACAACAACTGAGGTACCAAACACTGCTACTTCATCAACTGAAGGATCAACTGCTGTGCCTACAACACTTGCAGATCTAACATCCATTACTGCTACAACAACTGAGGTACCAAACAATGCTACTTCAACAACTGAAGGATCAACTGCTGTGCCTACAACACTTGCAGATCTAACATCCATTACTGCTACAACAACTGAGGTACCAAACAATGCTACTTCAACAACTGAAGGATCAACTGCTGTGCCTACAACACTTACAGATCTAACATCCATTACTGCTACAACAACTGAGGTACCAAACACTGCTACTTCAACAACTGAAGGATCAACTGCTGTGCCTACAACACTTGCAGATCTAACATCCATTACTGCTACAACAACTGAGGTACCAAACACTGCTACTTCATCAACTGAAGGATCAACTGCTGTGCCTACAACACTTGCAGATCTAACATCCATTACTGCTACAACAACTGAGGTACCAAACACTGCTACTTCATCAACTGAAGGATCAACTGCTGTGCCTACAACACTTGCAGATCTAACATCCATTACTGCTACAACAACTGAGGTACCAAACACTGCTACTTCATCAACTGAAGGATCAACTGCTGTGCCTACAACACTTGCAGATCTAACATCCATTACTGCTACAACAACTGAGGTACCAAACAATGCTACTTCAACAACTGAAGGATCAACTGCTGTGCCTACAACACTTGCAGAACTAACATCCATTACTGCTACAACAACTGAGGTACCAAACACTGCTACTTCAACAACTGAAGGATCAACTGCTGTGCCTACAACACTTGCAGAACTAACATCCATTACTGCTACAACAACTGAGGTACCAAACACTGCTACTTCATCAACTGAAGGATCAACTGCTGTGCCTACAACACTTGCAGATCTAACATCCATTACTGCTACAACAACTGAGGTACCAAACACTGCTACTTCATCAACTGAAGGATCAACTGCTGTGCCTACAACACTTGCAGAACTAACATCCATTACTGCTACAACAACTGAGGTACCAAACACTGCTACTTCATCAACTGAAGGATCAACTGCTGTGCCTACAACACTTGCAGAACTAACATCCATTACTGCTACAACAACTGAGGTACCAAACACTGCTACTTCATCAACTGAAGCATCAACTGCTGTGCCTACAACACTTGCAGATCTAACATCCATTACTGCTACAACAACTGAGGTACCAAACACTGCTACTTCATCAACTGAAGGATCAACTGCTGTGCCTACAACACTTGCAGAACTAACATCCATTACTGCTACAACAACTGAGGTACCAAACACTGCTACTTCAACAACTGAAGGAACAACTGCTGTGCCTACAATACTTGCAGAACTAACATCCATTACTGCTACAACAACTGAGGTACCAAACACTGCTACTTCAACAACTGAAGGATCAACTGCTGTGCCTACAACACTTGCAGATCTAACATCCATTACTGCTACAACAACTGAGGTACCAAACACTGCTACTTCAACAACTGAAGGATCAACTGCTGTGCCTACAACACTTGCAGAACTAACGTCCATTACTGCTACAACAACTGAGGTACCAAACACTGCTACTTCAACAACTGAAGGATCAACTGCTGTGCCTACAACACTTGCAGAACTAACGTCCATTACTGCTACAACAACTGAGGTACCAAACACTGCTACTTCAACAACTGAAGGAACAACTGCTGTGCCTACAACACTTGCAGATCTAACATCCATTACTGCTACAACAACTGAGGTACCAAACACTGCTACTTCAACAACTGAAGGATCAACTGCTGTGCCTACAACACTTGCAGATCTAACATCCATTACTGCTACAACAACTGAGGTACCAAACACTGCTACTTCAACAACTGAAGGATCAACTGCTGTGCCTACAACACTTGCAGAACTAACATCCATTACTGCTACAACAACTGAGGTACCAAACACTGCTACTTCAACAACTGAAGGATCAACTGCTGTGCCTACAACACTTGCAGATCTAACATCCATTACTGCTACAACAACTGAGGTACCAAACACTGCTACTTCAACAACTGAAGGATCAACTGCTGTGCCTACAACACTTGCAGAACTAACATCCATTACTGCTACAACAACTGAGGTACCAAACACTGCTACTTCATCAACTGAAGGATACACTGCTATGCCTACAACACTTGCAGAACTAACGTCCATTACTGCTACAACAACTGAGGTACCAAACACTGCTACTTCATCAACTGAAGGAACAACTGCTGTGCCTACAACACTTGCAGAACTAACATCCATTACTGCTACTACAACTGAGGTACCAAACACTGCTACTTCAACAACTGAAGGATCAACTGCTGTGCCTACAACACTTGCAGAACTAACATCCATTACTGCTACTACAACTGAGGTACCAAACACTGCTACTTCATCAACTGAAGGAACAACTGCTGTGCCTACAACACTTGCAGAACTAACATCCATTACTGCTACTACAACTGAGGTACCAAACACTGCTACTTCATCAACTGAAGGAACAACTGCAGTGCCTACAACACTTGCAGAACTAACATCCATTACTGCTACAACAACTGAGGTACCAAACACTGCTACTTCAACAACTGAAGGATCAACTGCTGTGCCTACAACACTTGCAGAACTAACATCCATTACTGCTACTACAACTGAGGTACCAAACACTGCTACTTCAACAACTGAAGGAACAACTGCTGTGCCTACAACACTTGCAGAACTAACATCCATTACTGCTACAACAACTGAGGTACCAAACACTGCTACTTCATCAACTGAAGGGACAACTGCTGTGCCTACAACACTTGCAGATCTAACATCCATTACTGCTACAACAACTGAGGTACCAAACACTGCTACTTCATCAACTGAAGGAACAACTGCAGTGCCTACAACACTTGCAGAACTAACATCCATTACTGCTACTACAACTGAGGTACCAAACACTGCTACTTCAACAACTGAAGGAACAACTGCTGTGCCTACAACACTTGCAGAACTAACATCCATTACTGCTACTACAACTGAGGTACCAAACACTGCTACTTCATCAACTGAAGGAACAACTGCTGTGCCTACAACACTTGCAGAACTAACATCCATTACTGCTACTACAACTGAGGTACCAAACACTGCTACTTCATCAACTGAAGGAACAACTGCAGTGCCTACAACACTTGCAGAACTAACATCCATTACTGCTACAACAACTGAGGTACCAAACACTGCTACTTCATCAACTGAAGGAACAACTGCAGTGCCTACAACACTTGCAGAACTAACATCCATTACTGCTACTACAACTGAGGTACCAAACACTGCTACTTCAACAACTGAAGGAACAACTGCTGTGCCTACAACACTTGCAGAACTAACATCCATTACTGCTACTACAACTGAGGTACCAAACACTGCTACTTCATCAACTGAAGGAACAACTGCTGTGCCTACAACACTTGCAGAACTAACATCCATTACTGCTACTACAACTGAGGTACCAAACACTGCTACTTCATCAACTGAAGGAACAACTGCAGTGCCTACAACACTTGCAGAACTAACATCCATTACTGCTACAACAACTGAGGTACCAAACACTGCTACTTCATCAACTGAAGGAACAACTGCTGTGCCTACAACACTTGCAGAACTAACATCCATTACTGCTACAACAACTGAGGTACCAAATACTGCTACTTCATCAACTGAAGGATCAACTGCTGTGCCTACAACACTTGCAGAACTAACATCCATTACTGCTACAACAACTGAGGTACCAAATACTGCTACTTCATCAACTGAAGGATCAACTGCTGTGCCTACAACACTTGCAGAACTAACATCCATTACTGCTACAACAACTGAGGTACCAAATACTGCTACTTCATCAACTGAAGGATCAACTGCTGTGCCTACAACACTTGCAGATCTAACATCCATTACTGCTACAACAACTGAGGTACCAAACACTGCTACTTCATCAACTGAAGGAACAACTGCTGTGCCTACAACACTTGCAGAACTAACATCCATTACTACAACAACTGAGGTACCAAACACTGCTACTTCAAGAACTGAAGGAACAACTGCTGTGCCTACAACACTTGCAGAACTAACATCCATTACTGCTACAACAACTGAGGTACCAAACACTGCTACTTCAAGAACGGAAGGAACAACTGCTGTGCCTACAACACTTGCAGAACTAACATCCATTACTGCTACAACAACTGAGGTACCAAACACTGCTACTTCATCAACTGAAGGAACAACTGCTGTGCCTACAACACTTGCAGAACTAACATCCATTACTACAACAACTGAGGTACCAAACACTGCTACTTCAAGAACTGAAGGAACAACTGCTGTGCCTACAACACTTGCAGAACTAACGTCCATTACTGCTACAACAACTGAGGTACCAAACACTGCTACTTCAACAACTGAAGGATCAACTGCTGTGCCTACAACACTTGCAGATCTAACATACATTACTGCTACAACAACTGAGGTACCAAACACTGCTACTTCATCAACTGAAGGAACAACTGCTGTGCCTACAACACTTGCAGAACTAACATCCATTACTGCTACAACAACTGAGGTACCAAACACTGCTACTTCAACAACTGAAGGGTCAACTGCTGTGCCTACAACACTTGCAGAACTAACATCCATTACTGCTACAACAACTGAGGTACCAAACAATGCTACTTCATCAACTGAAGGAACAACTGCTGTGCCTACAACACTTGCAGAACTAACATCCATTACTGCTACAACAACTGAGGTACCAAACACTGCTACTTCATCAACTGAAGGATCAACTGCTGTGCCTACAAAACTTTCAGAAATAACATCCATTACTGCTACAACAACTGAGGTACCAAACACTGCTACTTCAACAACTGAAGGAACAACTGCAGTGCCTACAACACTTGCAGAACTAACATCCATTACTGCTACAACAACTGAGGTACCAAATACTGCTACTTCATCAACTGAAGGAACAACTGCTGTGCCTACAACACTTGCAGATCTAACATCCATTACTGCTACAACAACTGAGGTACCAAACACTGCTACTTCAACAACTGAAGGACCAACTGCAGTGCCTACAACACTTGCAGAACTAACATCCATTACTGCTACAACAACTGAGGTACCAAACACTGCTACTTCATCAACTGAAGGATCAACTGCTGTGCCTACAACACTTACAGAACTAACATCCATTACTGCTACAACAACTGAGGTACCAAACACTGCTACTTCATCAACTGAAGGATCAACTGCAGTGCCTACAACACTTGCAGAACTAACATCCATTACTGCTACAACAACTGAGGTACCAAATACTGCTACTTCATCAACTGAAGGATCAACTGCTGTGCCTACAACACTTGCAGAACTAACGTCCATTACTGCTACAAAAACTGAGGTACCAAACACTGCTACTTCATCAACTGAAGGATCAACTGCTGTGCCTACAACACTTGCAGAACTAACATCCATTACTGCTACAACAACTGAGGTACCAAACAATGCTACTTCATCAACTGAAGGAACAACTGCTGTGCCTACAACACTTGCAGAACTAACATCCATTACTGCTACAACAACTGAGGTACCAAACACTGCTACTTCAACAACTGAAGGATCAACTGATGTGCCTACAACACTTGCAGAACTAACATCCATTACTGCTACAACAACTGAGGTAACAAACACTGCTACTTCAACAACTGAAGGAACAACTGCTGTGCCTACAACACTTGCAGAACTAACATCCATTACTGCTACAAAAACTGAGGTACCAAACACTGCTACTTCAACAACTGAAGGATCAACTGCTGTGCCTACAACACTTGCAGAACTAACATCCATTACTGCTACAACAACTGAGGTACCAAACACTGCCACTTCATCAACTGAAGGAACAACTGCTGTGCCTACAACACTTGCAGATCTAACATCCATTACTGCTACAACAACTGAGGTACCAAACACTGCCACTTCATCAACTGAAGGAACAACTGCTGTGCCTACAACACTTGCAGAACTAACATCCATTACTACTACAGCAACTGAGGTACCAAACACTGCCACTTCATCAACTGAAGGAACAACTGCTGTGCCTACAACACTTGCAGATCTAACATCCATTACTGCTACAACAACTGAGGTACCAAACACTGCTACTTCAACAACTGAAGGATCAACTGCTGTGACTACAACACTTGCAGAACTAACATCAATTACTGCTACAACAACTGAGGTACCAAACACTGCTACTTCAACAACTGAAGGAACAACTGCTGTGCCTACAACACTTGCAGAACTAACATCCATTACTGCTACAAAAACTGAGGTACCAAACACTGCTACTTCAACAACTGAAGGAACAACTGCTGTGCCTACAACACTTGCAGAACTAACATCCATTACTGCTACAACAACTGAGGTACCAAACACTGCTACTTCAACAACTGAAGGAACAACTGCTGTGCCTACAACACTTGCAGAACTAACATCCATTACTGCTACAGCAACCGAGGTACCAAACACTGCCACTTCATCAACTGAAGGAACAACTGCTGTGCCTACAACACTTGCAGATCTAACATCCATTACTGCTACAACAACTGAGGTACCAAACACTGCTACTTCAACAACTGAAGGAACAACTGCTGTGCCTACAACACTTGCAGAACTAACATCCATTACTGCTACAACAACTGAGGTACCAAACACTGCTACTTCAACAACTGAAGGAACAACTGCTGTGCCTACAACACTTGCAGAACTAACATCCATTACTGCTACAACAACTGAGGTACCAAACACTGCTACTTCAACAACTGAAGGAACAACTGCTGTGCCTACAACACTTGCAGAACTAACGTCCATTACTACAACAACTGAGGTACCAAACACTGCTACTTCAACAACTGAAGGAACAACTGCTGTGCCTACAACACTTGCAGAACTAACGTCCATTACTACAACAACTGAGGTACCAAACACTGCTACTTCATCAACTGAAGGATCAACTGCTGTGCCTACAACACTTGCAGAACTAACATCCATTACTGCTACAACAACCGAGGTTTCAAACACTGCTACTTCATCAACTGAAGGATCAACTGCTGTGCCTACAACACTTGCAGAACTAACATCCATCACTGCTACAACAACTGAGGTACCAAATACTGCTACTTCAACAACTGAAGGATCAACTGCTGTGCCTACAACACTTGCAGAACTAACATCCATTACTGCTACAACAACCGAGGTACCAAACACTGCTACTTCAACAACTGAAGGATCAACTGCTGTGCCTACAACACTTGCAGAACTAACATCCATTACTGCTACAACAACTGAGGTACCAAACACTGCTACTTCATCAACTGAAGGATCAACTGCTGTGCCTACAACACTTGCAGAACTAACATCCATTACTGCTACAACAACCGAGGTTTCAAACACTGCTACTTCATCAACTGAAGGATCAACTGCTGTGCCTACAACACTTGCAGAACTAACATCCATCACTGCTACAACAACTGAGGTACCAAATACTGCTACTTCATCAACTGAAGGATCAACTGCTGTGCCTACAACACTTGCAGAACTAACATCCATTACTGCTACAACAACTGAGGTACCAAACACTGCTACTTCAACAACTGAAGGATCAACTGCTGTGCCTACAACACTTGCAGAACTAACATCCATTACTGCTACAACAACTGAGGTACCAAACACTGCTACTTCAACAACTGAAGGAACAACTGCTGTGCCTACAACACTTGCAGAACTAACATCCATTACTGCTACAACAACTGAGGTACCAAACACTGCTACTTCAACAACTGAAGGAACAACTGCTGTGCCTACAACACTTGCAGAACTAACATCCATTACTGCTACAACAACTGAGGTACCAAACACTGCTACTTCATCAACTGAAGGAACAACTGCTGTGCCTACAACACTTGCAGAACTAACATCCATTACTACAACAACTGAGGTACCAAACACTGCTACTTCAACAACTGAAGGATCAACTGCTGTGCCTACAACACTTGCAGAACTAACATCCATTACTGCTACAACAACTGAGGTACCAAACACTGCCACTTCATCAACTGAAGGATCAACTGCTGTGCCTACAACACTTGCAGATCTAACATCCATTACTGCTACAACAACTGAGGTACCAAACACTGCTACTTCATCAACTGAAGGAACAACTGCTGTGCCTACAACACTTGCAGATCTAACATCCATTACTGCTACAACAACTGAGGTACCAAACACTGCTACTTCATCAACTGAAGGAACAACTGCTGTGCCTACAACACTTGCAGATCTAACATCCATTACTGCTACAACAACTGAGGTACCAAACACTGCCACTTCAACAACTGAAGGAACAACTGCTGTGCCTACAACACTTGCAGATCTAACATCCATTACTGCTACAACAACTGAGGTACCAAACACTGCCACTTCAACAACTGAAGGAACAACTGCTGTGCCTACAACACTTGCAGATCTAACATCCATTACTGCTACAACAACTGAGGTACCAAACACTGCCACTTCAACAACTGAAGGAACAACTGCTGTGCCTACAACACTTGCAGATCTAACATCCATTACTGCTACAACAACTGAGGTACCAAACACTGCCACTTCAACAACTGAAGGAACAACTGCTGTGCCTACAACACTTGCAGAACTAACATCCATTACTGCTACAACAACTGAGGTACCAAACACTGCCACTTCAACAACTGAAGGAACAACTGCTGTGCCTACAACACTTGCAGATCTAACATCCATTACTGCTACAACAACTGAGGTACCAAACACTGCTACTTCATCAACTGAAGGAACAACTGCTGTGCCTACAACACTTGCAGATCTAACATCCATTACTGCTACAACAACTGAGGTACCAAACACTGCTACTTCAACAACTGAAGGAACAACTGCTGTGCCTACAACACTTGCAGATCTAACATCCATTACTGCTACAACAACTGACGTACCAAACACTGCTACTTCATCAACTGAAGGATCAACTGCTGTGCCTACAACACTTGCAGAACTAACATCCATTACTGCTACAACAACTGAGGTACCAAACACTTCCACTTCATCAACTGGAGGAACAACTGCTGTGCCTACAACACTTGCAGAACTAACATCAATTACTGCTACAACAACTGAGGTACCAAACACTGCTACTTCATCAACTGAAGGATCAACTGCTGTGCCTACAACACTTGCAGAACTAACATCCATTACTGCTACAACAACTGAGGTACCAAACACTGCTACTTCATCAACTGAAGGAACAACTGCTGTGCCTACAACACTTGCAGAACTAACATCAATTACTGCTACAACAACTGAGGTACCAAACACTGCTACTTCATCAACTGAAGGAACAACTGCTGTGCCTACAACACTTGCAGAACTAACATCAATTACTGCTACAACAACTGAGGTACCAAACACTGCTACTTCATCAACTGAAGGATCAACTGCTGTGCCTACAACACTTGCAGAACTAACATCCATTACTGCTACAACAACTGAGGTACCAAACACTGCTACTTCATCAACTGAAGGAACAACTGCTGTGCCTACAACACTTGCAGAACTAACATCAATTACTGCTACAACAACTGAGGTACCAAACACTGCTACTTCAACAACTGAAGGAACAACTGCTGTGCCTACAACACTTGCAGAACTAACATCAATTACTGCTACAACAACTGAGGTACCAAACACTGCTACTTCATCAACTGAAGCATCAACTGCTGTGCCTACAACACTTGCAGAACTAACATCAATTACTGCTACAACAACTGAGGTACCAAACACTGCTACTTCATCAACTGAAGGATCAACTGCTGTGCCTACAACACTTGCAGAACTAACATCCATTACTGCTACAACAACTGAGGTACCAAACACTGCTACTTCAACAACTGAAGCATCAACTGCTGTGCCTACAACACTTGCAGAACTAACATCAATTACTGCTACAACAACTGAGGTACCAAACACTGCTACTTCATCAACTGAAGGATCAACTGCTGTGCCTACAACACTTGCAGAACTAACATCCATTACTGCTACAACAACTGAGGTACCAAACACTGCTACTTCATCAACTGAAGGAACAACTGCTGTGCCTACAACACTTGCAGAACTAACATCAATTACTGCTACAACTGAGGTACCAAACACTGCTACTTCATCAACTGAAGGATCAACTGCTGTGCCTACAACACTTGCAGAAGTAACATCCATTACTGCTACAACAACTGAGGTACCAAACACTGCTACTTCATCAACTGAAGGAACAACTGCTGTGCCTACAACACTTGCAGAACTAACATCCATTACTGCTACAACAACTGAGGTACCAAACACTGCTACTTCATCAACTGAAGGATCAACTGATGTGCCTACAACACTTGCAGAACTAACATCCATTACTGCTACAACAACTGAGGTACGAAACACTGCTACTTCATCAACTGAAGGAACAACTGCTGTGCCTACAACACTTGCAGAACTAACATCCATTACTGCTACAACAACTGAGGTACGAAACACTGCTACTTCATCAACTGAAGGAACAACTGCTGTGCCTACAACACTTGCAGAACTAACATCAATTACTGCTACAACAACTGAGGTACCAAACACTGCTACTTCATCAACTGAAGGAACAACTGCTGTGCCTACAACACTTGCAGATCTAACATCCATTACTGCTACAACAACTGAGGTACCAAACACTGCTACTTCATCAACTGAAGGATCAACTGCTGTGCCTACAACACTTGCAGATCTAACATCCATTACTGCTACAACAACTGAGGTACCAAACACTGCTACTTCAACAACTGAAGGATCAACTGCTGTGCCTACAACACTTGCAGATCTAACATCCATTACTGCTACAACAACTGAGGTACCAAACACTGCTACTTCAAGAACGGAAGGAACAACTGCTGTGCCTACAACACTTGCAGAACTAACATCCATTACTGCTACAACAACTGAGGTACCAAACACTGCTACTTCATCAACTGAAGGATCAACTGCTGTGCCTACAACACTTGCAGAACTAACATCCATTACTGCTACAACAACTGAGGTACCAAACACTGCTACTTCATCAACTGAAGGAACAACTGCTGTGCCTACAACACTTGCAGAAGTAACATCCATTACTGCTACAACAACTGAGGTACCAAACACTGCTACTTCATCAACTGAAGGAACAACTGCTGTGCCTACAACACTTGCAGATCTAACATCCATTACTGCTACAACAACTGAGGTACCAAACACTGCTACTTCATCAACTGAAGGAACAACTGCTGTGCCTACAACACTTGCAGAACTAACATCCATTACTGCTACAACAACTGAGGTACCAAACACTGCTACTTCATCAACTGAAGGATCAACTGATGTGCCTACAACACTTGCAGAACTAACATCCATTACTGCTACAACAACTGAGGTACGAAACACTGCTACTTCATCAACTGAAGGAACAACTGCTGTGCCTACAACACTTGCAGAACTAACATCCATTACTGCTACAACAACTGAGGTACCAAACACTGCTACTTCATCAACTGAAGGAACAACTGCTGTGCCTACAACACTTGCAGAACTAACATCCATTACTGCTACAACAACTGAGGTACCAAACACTGCTACTTCATCAACTGAAGGAACAACTGCTGTGCCTACAACACTTGCAGATCTAACATCCATTACTGCTACAACAACTGAGGTACCAAACACTGCTACTTCATCAACTGAAGGATCAACTGCTGTGCCTACAACACTTGCAGATCTAACATCCATTACTGCTACAACAACTGAGGTACCAAACACTGCTACTTCAACAACTGAAGGATCAACTGCTGTGCCTACAACACTTGCAGATCTAACATCCATTACTGCTACAACAACTGAGGTACCAAACACTGCTACTTCAAGAACGGAAGGAACAACTGCTGTGCCTACAACACTTGCAGAACTAACATCCATTACTGCTACAACAACTGAGGTACCAAACACTGCTACTTCATCAACTGAAGGAACAACTGCTGTGCCTACAACACTTGCAGAACTAACATCCATTACTGCTACAACAACTGAGGTACCAAACACTGCTACTTCATCAACTGAAGGATCAACTGATGTGCCTACAACACTTGCAGAACTAACATCCATTACTGCTACAACAACTGAGGTACGAAACACTGCTACTTCATCAACTGAAGGATCAACTGCTGTGCCTACAACACTTGCAGAACTAACATCCATTACTGCTACAACAACTGAGGTACCAAACACTGCTACTTCATCAACTGAAGGAACAACTGCTGTGCCTACAACACTTGCAGAACTAACATCCATTACTGCTACAACAACTGAGGTACCAAACACTGCTACTTCATCAACTGAAGGAACAACTGCTGTGCCTACAACACTTGCAGAACTAACGTCCATTACTGCTACAACAACTGAGGTACCAAACACTGCTACTTCATCAACTGAAGGAACAACTGCTGTGCCTACAACACTTGCAGATCTAACATCCATTACTGCTACAACAACTGAGGTACCAAACACTGCTACTTCATCAACTGAAGGATCAACTGCTGTGCCTACAACACTTGCAGAACTAACATCCATTACTGCTACAACAACTGAGGTACCAAACACTGCTACTTCATCAACTGAAGGATCAACTGCTGTGCCTACAACACTTGCAGAACTAACATCAATTACTGCTACAACAACTGAGGTACCAAACACTGCTACTTCATCAACTGAAGGATCAACTGCTGTGCCTACAACACTTGCAGAACTAACATCCATTACTACAACAACTGAGGTACCACACACTGCTACTTCATCAACTGAAGGATCAACTGCTGTGCCTACAACACTTGCAGAACTAACATCCATTACTGCTACAGCAACTGAGGTACCAAACACTGCTACTTCATCAACTGAAGGATCAACTGCTGTGCCTACAACACTTGCAGAACTAACATCCATTACTGCTACAACAACTGAGGTACCAAACACTGCTACTTCATCAACTGAAGGATCAACTGCTGTGCCTACAACACTTGCAGAACTAACATCCATTACTGCTACAACAACTGAGGTACCAAACACTACTACTTCAACAACTGAAGGGTCAACTGCTGTGCCTACAACACTTGCAGAACTAACATCCATTACTGCTACAACAACTGAGATACCAAACACTGCTACTTCATCAACTGAAGGATCAACTGCTGTGCCTACAACACTTGCAGAACTAACATCCATTACTGCTACAACAACTGAGGTACCAAACACTGCTACTTCATCAACTGAAGGATCAACTGCTGTGCCTACAACACTTGCAGAACTAACATCCATTACTGCTACAGCAACTGAGGTACCAAACACTGCTACTTCATCAACTGAAGGAACAACTGCTGTGCCTACAACACTTGCAGAACTAACATCCATTACTGCTACAACAACTGAGGTACCAAACACTGCTACTTCAACAACTGAAGGAACAACTGCTGTGCCTACAACACTTGCAGAACTAACGTCCATTACTGCTACAACAACTGAGGTACCAAACACTGCTACTTCAACAACTGAAGGAACAACTGCTGTGCCTACAACACTTGCAGATCTAACATCCATTACTACTACAACAACTGAGGTACCAAACACTGCTACTTCATCAACTGAAGGATCAACTGCTGTGCCTACAACACTTGCAGATATAACATCCATTACTGCTACAACAACTGAGGTACCAAACACTGCTACTTCATCAACTGAAGGATCAACTGCTGTGCCTACAACACTTGCAGATCTAACATCCATTACTGCTACAACAACTGAGGTACCAAACACTGCTACTTCAACAACTGAAGGAACAACTGCTGTGCCTACAACACTTGCAGATCTAACATCCATTACTGCTACAACAACTGAGGTACCAAACACTGCTACTTCAACAACTGAAGGAACAACTGCTGTGCCTACAACACTTGCAGATCTAACATCCATTACTGCTACAACAACTGAGGTACCAAACACTGCTACTTCATCAACTGAAGGAACAACTGCTGTGCCTACAACACTTGCAGAACTAACATCCATTACTGCTACAACAACTGAGGTACCAAACACTGCTACTTCAACAACTGAAGGAACAACTGCTGTGCCTACAACACTTGCAGAACTAACATCCATTACTGCTACAACAACTGAGGTACCAAACACTGCTACTTCATCAACTGAAGGATCAACTGCTGTGCCTACAACACTTGCAGATCTAACATCCATTACTGCTACAACAACTGAGGTACCAAACACTGCTACTTCAACAACTGAAGGAACAACTGCTGTGCCTACAACACTTGCAGATCTAACATCCATTACTGCTACAACAACTGAGGTACCAAACACTGCTACTTCAACAACTGAAGGAACAACTGCTGTGCCTACAACACTTGCAGATCTAACATCCATTACTACTACAACAACTGAGGTACCAAACACTGCTACTTCATCAACTGAAGGATCAACTGCTGTGCCTACAACACTTGCAGATCTAACATCCATTACTGCTACAACAACTGAGGTACCAAACACTGCTACTTCATCAACTGAAGGATCAACTGCTGTGCCTGCAACACTTGCAGATCTAACATCCATTACTGCTACAACAACTGAGGTACCAAACACTGCTACTTCAACAACTGAAGGAACAACTGCTGTGCCTACAACACTTGCAGATCTAACATCCATTACTGCTACAACAACTGAGGTACCAAACACTGCTACTTCATCAACTGAAGGATCAACTGCTGTGCCTACAACACTTGCAGAACTAACATCCATTACTGCTACAACAACTGAGGTACCAAACACTGCTACTTCATCAACTGAAGGATCAACTGCTGTGCCTACAACACTTGCAGAACTAACATCCATTACTGCTACAACAACTGAGGTAACAAACACTGCTACTTCATCAACTGAAGGAACAACTGCTGTGCCTACAACACTTGCAGAACTAACATCCATTACTGCTACAACAACTGAGGTAACAAACACTGCTACTTCATCAACTGAAGGATCAACTGCTGTGCCTACAACACTTGCAGAACTAACATCCATTACTGCTACAACAACTGAGGTACCAAACACTGCTACTTCATCAACTGAAGGATCAACTGCTGTGCCTACAACACTTGCAGAACTAACATCCATTACTGCTACAACAACTGAGGTACCAAACACTGCTACTTCATCAACTGAAGGAACAACTGCTGTGCCTACAACACTTGCAGAACTAACATCTATTACTGCTACAACAACTGACGTACCAAACACTGCTACTTCAACAACTGAAGGAACAACTGCTGTGCCTACAACACTTGCAGATCTAACATCCATTACTACTACAACAACTGAGGTACCAAACACTGCTACTTCATCAACTGAAGGATCAACTGATGTGCCTACAACACTTGCAGAACTAACATCCATTACTGCTACAACAACTGAGGTACGAAACACTGCTACTTCATCAACTGAAGGATCAACTGCTGTGCCTACAACACTTGCAGATCTAACATCCATTACTGCTACAACAACTGAGGTACCAAACACTGCTACTTCAACAACTGAAGGAACAACTGCTGTGCCTACAACACTTGCAGATCTAACATCCATTACTGCTACAACAACTGAGGTACCAAACACTGCTACTTCATCAACTGAAGGAACAACTGCTGTGCCTACAACACTTGCAGATCTAACATCCATTACTACTACAACAACTGAGGTACCAAACACTGCTACTTCATCAACTGAAGGATCAACTGCTGTGCCTACAACACTTGCAGATCTAACATCCATTACTGCTACAACAACTGAGGTACCAAACACTGCTACTTCATCAACTGAAGGATCAACTGCTGTGCCTGCAACACTTGCAGATCTAACATCCATTACTGCTACAACAACTGAGGTACCAAACACTGCTACTTCAACAACTGAAGGAACAACTGCTGTGCCTACAACACTTGCAGATCTAACATCCATTACTGCTACAACAACTGAGGTACCAAACACTGCTACTTCATCAACTGAAGGATCAACTGCTGTGCCTACAACACTTGCAGAACTAACATCCATTACTGCTACAACAACTGAGGTACCAAACACTGCTACTTCATCAACTGAAGGATCAACTGCTGTGCCTACAACACTTGCAGAACTAACATCCATTACTGCTACAACAACTGAGGTAACAAACACTGCTACTTCATCAACTGAAGGAACAACTGCTGTGCCTACAACACTTGCAGAACTAACATCCATTACTGCTACAACAACTGAGGTACCAAACACTGCTACTTCATCAACTGAAGGATCAACTGCTGTGCCTACAACACTTGCAGAACTAACATCCATTACTGCTACAACAACTGAGGTACCAAACACTGCTACTTCATCAACTGAAGGATCAACTGCTGTGCCTACAACACTTGCAGAACTAACATCCATTACTGCTACAACAACTGAGGTACCAAACACTGCTACTTCATCAACTGAAGGAACAACTGCTGTGCCTACAACACTTGCAGAACTAACATCCATTACTGCTACAACAACTGACGTACCAAACACTGCTACTTCAACAACTGAAGGAACAACTGCTGTGCCTACAACACTTGCAGAACTAACATCCATTACTGCTACAACAACTGAGGTACCAAACACTGCTACTTCATCAACTGAAGGATCAACTGCTGTGCCTACAACACTTGCAGAACTAACATCCATTACTGCTACAACAACTGAGGTACCAAACACTGCTACTTCAACAACTGAAGGATCAACTGCTGTGCCTACAACACTTGCAGAACTAACATCCATTACTGCTACAACAACTGAGGTACCAAACACTGCTACTTCATCAACTGAAGGATCAACTGCTGTGCCTACAACACTTGCAGAACTAACATCCATTACTACAACAACTGAGGTACCAAACACTGCTACTTCATCAACTGAAGGAACAACTGCTGTGCCTACAACACTTGCAGAACTAACATCCATTACTGCTACAACAACTGAGGTACCAAACACTGCTACTTCAACAACTGAAGGATCAACTGCTGTGCCTACAACACTTGCAGAACTAACGTCCATTACTGCTACAGCAACTGAGGTACCAAACACTGCTACTTCATCAACTGAAGGATCAACTGCTGTGCCTACAACACTTGCAGAACTAACATCCATTACTGCTACAACAACTGAGGTACCAAACACTGCTACTTCATCAACTGAAGGATCAACTGCTGTGCCTACAACACTTGCAGAACTAACATCAATTACTGCTACAACAACTGAGGTACCAAACACTGCTACTTCATCAACTGAAGGATCAACTGCTGTGCCTACAACACTTGCAGATCTAACATCCATTACTGCTACAACAACTGAGGTACCAAACACTGCTACTTCATCAACTGAAGGATCAACTGCTGTGCCTACAACACTTGCAGAACTAACGTCCATTACTGCTACAGCAACTGAGGTACCAAACACTGCTACTTCATCAACTGAAGGATCAACTGCTGTGCCTACAACACTTGCAGAACTAACATCCATTACTGCTACAGCAACTGAGGTACCAAACACTGCTACTTCAACAACTGAAGGATCAACTGATGTGCCTACAACACTTGCAGAACTAACATCCATTACTGCTACAACAACTGAGGTACCAAACACTGCTACTTCATCAACTGAAGGATCAACTGCTGTGCCTACAACACTTGCAGAACTAACATCCATTACTGCTACAACAACTGAGGTACCACACACTGCTACTTCATCAACTGAAGGATCAACTGCTGTGCCTACAACACTTGCAGAACTAACATCCATTACTGCTACAGCAACTGAGGTACCAAACACTGCTACTTCATCAACTGAAGGATCAACTGCTGTGCCTACAACACTTGCAGAACTAACATCCATTACTGCTACAACAACTGAGGTACCAAACACTGCTACTTCATCAACTGAAGGATCAACTGCTGTGCCTACAACACTTGCAGAAATAACATCCATTACTGCTACAACAACTGAGGTACCAAACACTGCTACTTCAACAACTGAAGGATCAACTGCTGTGCCTACAACACTTGCAGATCTAACATCCATTACTGCTACAACAACTGAGGTACCAAACACTGCTACTTCAACAACTGAAGGATCAACTGCTGTGCCTACAACACTTGCAGAACTAACATCCATTACTACTACAACAACTGAGGTACCAAACACTGCTACTTCAACAACTGAAGGATCAACTGCTGTGCCTACAACACTTGCAGATCTAACATCAATTACTGCTACAACAACTGAGGTACCAAACACTGCTACTTCATCAACTGAAGGATCAACTGCTGTGACTACAACACTTGCAGAACTAACATCCATTACTGCTACAACAACTGAGGTACCAAACATTGCTACTTCATCAACTGAAGGATCAACTGCTGTGACTACAACACTTGCAGAACTAACATCCATTACTGCTACAACAACTGAGGTACCAAACACTGCTACTTCATCAACTGAAGGATCAACTGCTGTGACTACAACACTTGCAGAACTAACATCCATTACTGCTACAACAACTGAGGTACCAAACATTGCTACTTCATCAACTGAAGGATCAACTGCTGTGCCTACAACACTTGCAGAACTAACATCCATTACTGCTACAACAACTGAGGTACCAAACATTGCTACTTCATCAACTGAAGGATCAACTGCTGTGCCTACAACACTTGCAGAACTAACATCCATTACTGCTTCAACAACTGAGGTACCGAACACTGCTACTTCATCAACTGAAGGATCAACTGCTGTGCCTACAACACTTGCAGAACTAACATCCATTACTGCTACAACAACTGAGGTACCAAACACTGCTACTTCATCAACTGAAGGAACAACTGCTGTGCCTACAACACTTGCAGAACTAACATCCATTACTGCTACAACAACTGAGGTACCAAACACTGCTACTTCAACAACTGAAGGATCAACTGCTGTGCCTGCAACACTTGCAGATCTAACATCCATCACTGCTACAACAACTGAGGTACCAAACACTGCTACTTCATCAACTGAAGGATCAACTGCTGTGACTACAACACTTGCAGAACTAACATCCATTACTGCTACAACAACTGAGGTACCAAACATTGCTACTTCATCAACTGAAGGATCAACTGCTGTGCCTACAACACTTGCAGAACTAACATCCATTACTGCTACAACAACTGAGGTACCAAACATTGCTACTTCATCAACTGAAGGATCAACTGCTGTGCCTACAACACTTGCAGAACTAACATCCATTACTGCTTCAACAACTGAGGTACCGAACACTGCTACTTCATCAACTGAAGGATCAACTGCTGTGCCTACAACACTTGCAGAACTAACATCCATTACTGCTACAACAACTGAGGTACCAAACACTGCTACTTCATCAACTGAAGGAACAACTGCTGTGCCTACAACACTTGCAGAACTAACATCCATTACTGCTACAACAACTGAGGTACCAAACACTGCTACTTCAACAACTGAAGGATCAACTGCTGTGCCTGCAACACTTGCAGATCTAACATCCATCACTGCTACAACAACTGAGGTACCAAACACTGCTACTTCATCAACTGAAGGAGAAACTGCTGTGCCTACAACACTTGCAGATCTAACATCCATTACTGCTACAACAACTGAAGTACCGACCCCTGTAGAACCATCGACAATCTTCGGTACAAACCCATCAGTTATAAGAGTACAAACTCCTACTAGTTCAAAACCTGATATTTAACAGAATTATTTTCTAAAATTACTAAAGATTTAAGAACTGCTCTAACCTTAGAAACATCAACAACTACTGCAAGTACACAAACAAGTACAATGTCTACCGCAACTTTAACTGTTTCTGTAACTCAAGAAGAACCAAAACCTAGTGTTGATAAGACTTCTGGAGAACTAATAACTACTGAACATACAACCCAATATCACTAAACCCTCAAATCCAACAAAGACAGTAACTGAAAAGCATCTATTTTCCTTACAAACCCCACAGCTCTAACTAGTGTCTAGATCAGTGAGTTACACATGTGCACTAATAAACACACACACTAGGGGTGTAACGATACACCTATGCCATGGTTCAGTTCACGTGGTCACGGTTTTGGAGCCACGGTTCGGTACGGATCTGTTTGCTGTGGAGTCATGGTTCATGGTGGGCACCAGCATTAATAACACTAGATTCACTTTTAACTTAATAATAACAACAGCAATAATTGAACTTTATACATTAGCTTCATGTTTCCTTTAGAGCAGTTAGCATACCTGAGTAAACAAAAAAAAAAATGTCTGCACTGTAAACTAGTCAGAAATAATCTACTCATTTTACCATTTACCATAATGTTTTAAAAAAAAGCACATTTATTTCATAAAAATGTATGACACACATAAGTAATGTCCCACTGTAGCCAACTTAACAAACACATTAATTGTATGATTTTGACTAATACTGATGAATAAATAGGCCTATAAGTTAAAGATATTAAATAGCAGTTTTTGTCAATACTATAATGTAGCCACCACACTAATTTAAAAATAAATAAAAAAATAACATAAAGTGAAAATAAAGTGACAATTTGTGGTTATGGAAACAACAGTTAGCATGGCGAATACACAATATCCTACATCATGAACTGTTAATGAAACATGAAAACTGCTCTTGATGATCAGAATGCACACTAAACTGCAAATCCTTGCAAATCCTTCCCAGCTCACACACGTCGAACCAGTTTTGTGATTTATTAGTACTTTACTTTTATTTCATGACTTACAAATTGACATTGTAATGTTGCATGTTCAGTTTCTCTTGCGCTTGTAATATACGGCGTGATGGGGCGCGCGCACTCGTGTAACTAAAGAGTGGAAAAGGACAGGAAAGCGGTTTTCTGAGGTGAGAGAGATTTTTTATTTCATAACAAGCTACGAAAAGGATGATGTTGCTGGGACTCCAAGGTAGCATTAGCCAACCTGGCTTACTGAGGAGACTGACTCTCTTTGTCCTTCCACCATGAGCTTGAGCGAACGCCTAGGCAAGTTTATTTTTGTATTTTGTATTTACTATTTACCTACTATATTTAGTAAAAATACAGCTCTTATTAGTTGTTAAAAGTGTACTAATTACTATTTAATCTAATGTCAAGGAAGAAAAAAAATATTTTGGGGCATAAGCTGAAGTGAGAGCTGGGCTGGGGCAGCAGGGGCGGGGCAGCAGGGGGCGGGGCAGCAGGGGGCAGGGCGCGTTCGGTTCGACATGCGAGTTTCGCAGTTTGAAACATGGGTGGTGTATCGTGGCACACACACACGCACGCACGCACACAAACATGCAAACACACGCACACACATGCACGCACACTTTTTAGAAATTGGATTCTTGATGTACTCGCTCATTATATACATTTTGTACATTTTGAACACAAAAAAGTTACACACTGCAGCTTTAAAAATGTAAGTGTCTCCTGTTAGTTCATAAGATGTTTCTCAACGATTGCTAATTATATATTTTCTCGCCCTGTCCACAGCAACATCTGTGACTGTGACTAATGCACAGGTAAGTCAGGAAAAATCCAAAAGGAGATAGTTTTTATATTTTGCTCCATGGTTGTAGTCTTCACAAAGCATATGTGTATGGTTAAAAATCTAGAAAATCATAAATTAACACTTCCTTAATTATTGTTTAAACCAAGCTTTTACTATAATAATATGAAACACTAATACTAAAACTTTGTATATGTATCTTTGTTTTTTTTTCAGGGCAACACCACACATTCATACGGTGAGATTATTTTACATTCCCTTACTGTAAGTCATGTGCATGCATGAGAGATACATCATATGAAGGAGATCGGTGAGAGCACAGTCCATACATGGAAAAGCATTTCATCAAGTACACTAGTTATCATTAAGGTGGTGCCCTCTAGTGGATAGGTCCAGACACTTTAGGCCTGGGTGGCATAAGCAACAATTACAAAATATAGTCTGTATTTGCAAAATATAGTCAAACACTAAATCATCTAAAATAAGCAGTGGTGAGTGGTGGTCTTTGAAATTAAACAGACAAAAAAAGTGACAAAACATATGTGTTTAAGACAAATGTAAATTCAGTCTAAAGTTTCCAGATAAGCATATTCAGCTCCATTTGCCTTATAACATTAGCAAACTAATCATGCAACTTTTTTATGTTTATATTAACATACAAAGTATTTAAGTGTAATGACACCTAAAGCTTAAGATTTGAGTTTTACATTTTATTGTATGTTTTACATTGCTTCAAACAATACAATAAGAATATAAGCATAATTCCTCTATGTTGTTTGTTAATAACTGTTTAGTCACGTTTTCACACCAGCCGATTATTTTTCGATTAATCGGACAAAACCCCTTATTTATTGACAAAACACACTATTCCACATCCTGCCCAATGCTGTCCTTCAAACAAACATATCAGCTGAGTGTTATGAAAACATACATAGTGAATATATCTACCATTACAAAAATGAACAATGATTTTACAACAAATAAAGCAAGCAACAAAAAAAATGTAATAAATAAATAACAGGGTTATTCAATGGTAACCGCAAATGAACCATAGTTTTGCTTCAAATCCATAGTTTAACTATGGTAGGCTATTTGTGTGTTTATACAAATGGTAATCAATACGCCAAAAAACATGGTTCTACTATAAAAAACCATGGTTCATTTTTGTAAGGGTATGTTTGTGTTATATAATATGTGCAAAAGTTACTAAGCAAAAGGACAGTTTAAATCCCTACATTAAAATGATGTTAAAGAAAAACAAAAAAACTAAGTGTTAGCAGATAAGAGGAATGTTCTGCAGACACACACACACACACACACACACACACACACACACACACACACACACACACACACACACACACACACACACACACACACACACACACACACACAAACCCGTTACTGCCATTTAACCTTCAAATCAAATCAAATCAAATTTATTGTAAACAATAAACACTAAACATACATTAAACAGTATACATTAAGCTATAGTAATAATAATATACAATGTACAGTATACATTATTATTCACAGTAGAGATCCAATGTACAATAGGTGCTATATGATAAATAATAAATGATAAATAAATGTGTATAAATGTGTGTGTATCTACAGTGGGTTGTGCTGAGTGATATTCTGTCCAGTGTGTGTTATGATCCTGATGGATCAGGAGTTAAGTAGTCTAATTGCTTGTGGGAAGAAGCTGTTCTGGAGTCGGCTGGTGCGTGTTCTGATGCTGCGGTACCGTCTGCCTGATGGCAGCAGTGAGAGCAGCCCATGGTTCGGGTGGCTAGAGTCTCTGATGATCCTCTGAGCTCTCTTCACACACCGCCTGGCGTAAATGTCCTGGAGGGAGGGAAGCTCACCTCCGATGATGCAGCTGGCCGTGCGCACTACCCTTTGCAGGGCCTTGCGGCTGCGGGCGGTACTGTTGCCGTACCAGGTGGTGATGCAGCCAGTCAGCAGACTCTCGATGGTGCAGGTGTAGAAGCGTGTGAGGATGTGGCGGCTCATTCCAAACCTCCTCAGCCGTCGCAGGAAGAAAAGGCGCTGATGAGCCTTCTTCACAACGGCCTCGGAGTGGACGGACCATGAGAGTTCCTCTGTGATGTGGACACCAAGGAACTTGAAGCTGCTGACTCTCTCCACCGGTGCTCCATCGATGGTGATGGGGCGGTGTTCTCTCTCATTCCTCCTGAAGTCGACCACCAGCTCCTTGGTCTTGCTGACGTTGAGGGAGAGGTTGTGCTCCTGACACCACCGTGTCAGAGTGTGCACCTCCTCTCTGTAGGCAGTTTCATCATTGTCAGTGATGAGACCTACCACCGTCGTATCGTCAGCAAACTTGATGAAGGTGTTGGAGCTGTGGGTTGCCACACAGTCATGTGTGTACAGGGAGTACAGGAGTGGGCTGAGAACACAGCCCTGAGGGGCTCCAGTGTTGAGAGTCAGTGATGAGGAGATGTTACTGCCCATTCTGACCACCTGGCGTCTGTTTGACAGGAAGTCCAGGATCCAGCTGCATAACAAGCTGTTTAAGCCTAGAGCCCGGAGTTTCCCATCAAGTATGGAGGGCACAATGGTGTTGAATGCTGAGCTGTAGTCCACAAACAGCATTCTCACATATGTGTTCCTCTTTTCCAGGTGGGAGAGAGCAGTGTGTATTGTAGATGAAATGGCATCATCAGTGGAGCGGTTTGTGCGGTATGCAAACTGCAGTGGGTCCAGTGAGGGGGGGAGAACAGAGCAGATGTGGTTTCTGACTAGTCTCTCAAAGCATTTACTGATGATGGGGGTCAGAGCAACAGGACGCCAGTCGTTTAAGCAGAGTGTTTTTGACTGCTTAGGTACAGGAACAATAGTGGACGTTTTGAAGCATGTGGGGACCACAGACAGGGAGAGGGACAGGTTAAAGATGTCCGTAAAAACTCCGTAAAAACCAGTTGGTGCGCGCACGCTCTGATGACGCGGCCCGGAATGCCATCTGGACCCGCTGCTTTACTGATGTTCACCCGCCGGAAGGATCGGGTTACATCCGCTAAAGATACGGAGAGTGAACTAACCTCTGTATCTTCAGCCGCGAGCTCTCTCT
The DNA here is from genome assembly GCA_023566225.1 of Romanogobio albipinnatus. Lineage (NCBI taxonomy): Eukaryota > Metazoa > Chordata > Actinopteri > Cypriniformes > Gobionidae > Romanogobio > Romanogobio albipinnatus. Next base: position 239,510 of record CM042241.1, read on the forward strand.
CCGCGAGTGCGGTGTTAGTTCCCTCAAAGCGAGCATAAAAGGTGTTGAGCTCGTCCGGGAGAGAGGCAGCGGTGTTCACGGTGGAGTTTGTGTTCCCTTTGTAGTCCGTGATGGTGTTAATTCCCCTCCACATGCTTCTAGAGTCGGTGGTGTTGAACTGTCCTTCAATCTTGTCCCTGTACTGCCGTTTTGCTGCTCTGATGGTTTTCCGGAGGGCATAACTTGCTTGTTTATGCTCCTCCGCATTACCGGAGTTAAAAGTGAAGGTCCGCGCATTGAGTGCCGCGCGAACATCCCCATTTAGCCACGGCTTCTGGTTTGGGTACAGCCGAATTGTTCTGGTCGGAACAACGTCTTCTACGCACTTCCTGATGAAACACGTTACGCTATCAGCGTAAACCTCGATGTCGTCATCAGAGGCCGACCGGAACATCTCCCAGTCCGCGTGATCAAAACAGTCCTGTAGCATAGAGTCTGATTGGTCCGACCAGCACTGGATGGTTCTGAGGGCGGGTGCTTCCTGTTTCAGTCTCTGCCTATAAGCGGGCAAAAGTAGGATGGAAGCGTGATCCGATTTGCCGAATGGTGGGCGTGGGAGGGACTTGTAACCATCCTTGAAGGGAGAGTAGCAGTGATCTAAGACACGGTTCCCTCGCGTGTTGAAGCTAACATGTTGGTGGTATTTGGGTGCGATGCGCTTGAAGTTGGTCCCCGGTCACAATAAACGCAGCCTCAGGATGCGCGGTTTCCTGCTCACTCACTGTCCTATACAGTTCCTTTAGTGCCCGGTCTGTGTCGGCTTGCGGGGGAATATACACAGCTGTGATGATGACCGCGGTGAATTCCCTCGGTAGCCAGAATGGTCGGCACAGAACCATGAGAAGTTCCAGATCAGGAGAACAGAAAGACTTGATAGAATGTACGTTCCTCTGATCACACCAGGATCGGTTGATCATAAAACACACACCCCCGCCTTTGCTTTTCCCTGAGAGATCTTTTTCTCTGTTCATTCGATGCACGGAGAACCCCGTGGTTTCGATGGCCGAATCTGGAATCTCAGCGGACATCCAAGTTTCTGTGAGGCAGATAATGCAGCAGTCCCTCGTCTCTCGTTGGAAAGAGATCCGTGCTCTCAGCTCGCAGAGTTTATTGTCCAGAGACTGAACATTTGCCAGTAAAATACTGGGAAGCGGGGGTCGGTTTGTGCTGTGTCTTACTCTGATGAGTACGCCGGCTCTCTTCCCTCTTCTCCGGCCGCGTTTCCGTGGTCGGGCCGCCCAGACAAAAGGATCCGCTGCTGTGTTTGTAAGCAGCGTGTCGTCACTGAAGAATTTAAAGTCCGGTTTTCGGTGTGCGATTGCCGAACCAATGTCCAAAAGTGTCTGTCTGTCGTACGTAGTAAGGCAGACAACATCCAAGACAAAAAACACAAAAACTATAAACAGAACAAACAAAAAACTACAATGTTTCAGCAGAGCTTGCGACGTTGCGGCCATCCTCGGCGCCATCTTGACAGTGAGAATACACCTTGAAATAGGCTATAAGAAACGTCTTACATTTATATTCAATTACACACTGTTATCCCTTTACAGTTACTACTCTCACAAAATACTTGAATTACAAGTTGACTTTTAAACCTAAATTTAACGCCTAAAGTTTTTGCGCTGAATATTAATTGTCACCCTCTCAACTGCGTTCTGTCTGTTTGAACTGAAGCTACGCTTAAGTAAGGCGCCCTGTTTGAGAGTTGCCAATTGAGTGCATAGGAATCGGATCAGCTGATATGGGTGGGATTGGAATTTTTCCAATCAGCTGATAACGGAGCTTGACTACGTGACCTGACTGAACTAACGCAGAATTTTTAATTAATTAATATTATTACATTCAATTTAAAAGGACAATTTTGCTAAATAAATAATCTAGGTCATGTATTAAGTTCATACATATTTTAACATGAACAGCTATTATTGAAAATAATACTTTTTCTTATGGATGTCGCACTGAAGCCCCATTGACTCTCTGTGCAAATGCATTGATGAAGTTAACAGTTGGATGTGCCAAAACTTTCTTCAGTTAAACAAAGACAAAACTGAAATCACTACATTTGGAAACAAAGATGAAATTCTCAAGGTGAACACATATCTTGAGGCTAAAGGTCTAATAACAAAAAATCAAGTCAGGAATCTGGGTGTGATTTTGGAGTCAGACCTGAGTTTCAGTTGTCATGTCAAAGCAATAACTAAATCAGCCTACTATCATCTAAAAAATATTACTGAATGAGCTCTGTGCTCTGTCCGAACTACTTGCACTTTAATTATGTTTCAATTTAACCCTGTTTTAATTTTAGTTTTAATTTTAGTTTTACTTTTATTTCTTTATTTTTTATTTCTTTTAATTCATATTATAACTGTTATACTGCGAATATTTTGACTTAATTTCTGTGTAAAGCACTTTGAATTGCCACTGTGTATGAAATGTGCTATACAAATAAACTTGCCTTGCCTTGCCTTGCCTTGAAGCTGTGATTTTCATCCTTTAAGCTCACCTTACAATAATATGAAGTCTTTAAAAAACCCAGCAATGTAAAACCACAGAACATCAATTAACTGTACATTTATAATATAATGAATTTAAAAGCACAAGCCAGTAATGCCTGTGAAGTACTATATTAGTGTAGCACACAATCTTATACTGCTAGTAAGCTAACAATGTTCTGAAGCACCTGCGCTATGTTGCTAAAACTATCCTTTGGATCTAACTGTAATTACTTCCCACATCCAGGTTATAATATGCAAAAGTCTAAACATAAATCTCTTAATTTTGCAGTAAGAAGTTATACTTATTGAAAATAAAGGCTTAAACATCTTTAAAAAATGCACATTTAAGGGGCTCCTCTTTTGGTGAAAGTTTTCAGACAGCTTTCAAAAACACATCAATTGGTTAAGAAATCAAGTAGGATGATACATTATTTTCTTTTTATGATCTGAGCTCAAAATATTAGTGTGCTTAATGGACTTAATAGGTATGTTTATCCTACCTTTCCAACAGCATCTGTTTCCACTCCATTATTTTTAGATGCAGTTTGCCCATAGAAATATCATTATGGGTATTGTTTGTAGAATTTTGAGAAAAAAAGGGGTTTAATCCATTTTGGAATAAGGCTGTAACATGACAAAATGTGGAAAAAGTGAAGTGCTGTGAATACTTCTGGATGCACTGAATGATTAAAAACATGCATATTTTCAATATCGTTCATATTTTAAAGGAACAACTGTGCCTACAACACTTGCAGATCTAACATCCATTTCTGCTACAACAACTGAGGTACCAAACACTGCTACTTCATCAACTGAAGGATCAACTGCTGTGCCTACAACACTTGCAGATCTAACATCCATTACTGCTACAACAACTGAGGTAGCAAACACTGCTACTTCATCAACTGAAGGATCAACTGCTGTGCCTACAACACTTGCAGAACTAACATCCATTACTGCTACAACAACTGAGGTACCAAACACTGCTACTTCAACAACTGAAGGATCAACTGCTGTGCCTACAACACTTGCAGATCTAACATCCATTACTGCTACAACAACTGAGGTACCAAACAATGCTACTTCATCAACTGAAGGAACAACTGCTGTGCCTACAACACTTGCAGATCTAACATCCATTACTGCTACAACAACTGAGGTACCAAACACTGCTACTTCATCAACTGAAGGATCAACTGCTGTGCCTACAACACTTGCAGAACTAACGTCCATTACTGCTACAACAACTGAGGTACCAAACACTGCCACTTCAACAACTGAAGGATCAACTGCTGTGCCTACAACACTTGCAGATCTAACATCCATTACTGCTACAACAACTGAGGTACCAAACAATGCTACTTCATCAACTGAAGGAACAACTGCTGTGCCTACAACACTTGCAGATCTAACATCCATTACTGCTACAACAACTGAGGTACCAAACACTGCTACTTCATCAACTGAAGGATCAACTGCTGTGCCTACAACACTTGCAGAACTAACATCCATTACTGCTACAACAACTGAGGTACCAAACACTGCTACTTCAACAACTGAAGGATCAACTGCTGTGCCTACAACACTTGCAGATCTAACATCCATTACTGCTACAACAACTGAGGTACCAAACAATGCTACTTCATCAACTGAAGGAACAACTGCTGTGCCTACAACACTTGCAGATCTAACATCCATTACTGCTACAACAACTGAGGTACCAAACACTGCTACTTCATCAACTGAAGGATCAACTGCTGTGCCTACAACACTTGCAGAACTAACATCCATTACTGCTACAACAACAGAGGTACCAAACACTGCTACTTCAACAACTGAAGGATCAACTGCTGTGCCTACAACACTTGCAGAACTAACATCCATTACTGCTACAACAACTGAGGTAGCAAACACTGCTACTTCATCAACTGAAGGAACAACTGCTGTGCCTACAACACTTGCAGAACTAACATCCATTACTGCTACAACAACTGAGGTACCAAACACTGCTACTTCAACAACTGAAGGATCAACTGCTGTGCCTACAACACTTTCAGAACTAACATCCATTACTGCTACAACAACTGAGGTACCAAACACTGCCACTTCAACAACTGAAGGAACAACTGCTGTGCCTACAACACTTGCAGACCTAACGTCCATTACTGCTACAACAACTGAGGTACCAAACACTGCTACTTCAACAACTGAAGGAACAACTGCTGTGCCTACAACACTTGCAGAACTAACGTCCATTACTGCTACAATAACTGAGGTACCAAATACTGCTACTTCAACAACTGAAGGAACAAATGCTGTGCCTACAACACTTGCAGAACTAACGTCCATTACTGCTACAACAACTGAGGTACCAAACACTGCTACTTCATCACCTGAAGGAACAACTGCTGTGCCTACAACACTTGCAGAACTAACATCCATTACTGCTACAACAACTGAGGTACCAAACACTGCTACTTCAACAACTGAAGGAACAACTGCTGTGCCTACAACACTTGCAGAACTAACGTCCATTACTGCTACAACAACTGAGGTACCAAATACTGCTACTTCAACAACTGAAGGAACAAATGCTGTGCCTACAACACTTGCAGAACTAACGTCCATTACTGCTACAACAACTGAGGTACCAAATACTGCTACCTCAACAACTGAAGGAACAAATGCTGTGCCTACAACACTTGCAGAACTAACGTCCATTACTGCTACAACAACTGAGGTACCAAACACTGCTACTTCATCAACTGAAGGAACAACTGCTGTGCCTACAACACTTGCAGAACTAACATCCATTACTGCTACAACAACTGAGGTACCAAATACTGCTACTTCATCAACTGAAGGATCAACTGCTGTGCCTACAACACTTGCAGAACTAACATCCATTACTGCTACAACAACTGAGGTACCAAATACTGCTACTTCATCAACTGAAGGAACAACTGCTGTGCCTACAACACTTGCAGAACTAACGTCCATTACTGCTACAATAACTGAGGTACCAAACACTGCTACTTCAACAACTGAAGGAACAACTGCTGTGCCTACAACACTTGCAGAACTAACGTCCATTACTGCTATAATAACTGAGGTACCAAACACTGCTACTTCAACAACTGAAGGATCAACTGCTGTGCCTACAACACTTGCAGAACTAACATCCATTACTGCTACAATAACTGAGGTACCAAACACTGCTACTTCAACAACTGAAGGATCAACTGCTGTGCCTACAACACTTGCAGAACTAACGTCCATTACTGCTACAACAACTGAGGTACCAAACACTGCTACTTCATCAACTGAAGGAACAACTGCTGTGCCTACAACACTTGCAGAACTAACGTCCATTACTGCTACAACAACTGAGGTACCAAACACTGCTACTTCAACAACTGAAGGATCAACTGCTGTGCCTACAACACTTGCAGAACTAACGTCCATTACTGCTACAACAACTGAGGTACCAAACACTGCTACTTCAACAACTGAAGGATCAACTGCTGTGCCTACAACACTTGCAGAACTAACGTCCATTACTGCTACAATAACTGAGGTACCAAACACTGCTACTTCAACAACTGAAGGATCAACTGCTGTGCCTACAACACTTGCAGAACTAACATCCATTACTGCTACAACAACTGAGGTACCAAACACTGCTACTTCATCAACTGAAGGATCAACTGCTGTGCCTACAACACTTGCAGAACTAACGTCCATTACTGCTACAACAACTGAGGAACCAAACACTGCTACTTCAACAACTGAAGGAACAACTGCTGTGCCTACAACACTTGCAGAACTAACGTCCATTACTGCTACAACAACTGAGGTACCAAATACTGCTACTTCATCAACTGAAGGAACAACTGCTGTGCCTACAACACTTGCAGAACTAACATCCATTACTGCTACAACAACTGAGGTACCAAACACTGCTACTTCATCAACTGAAGGATCAACTGCTGTGCCTACAACACTTGCAGAACTAACGTCCATTACTGCTACAACAACTGAGGTACCAAACACTGCTACTTCATCAACTGAAGGATCAACTGCTGTGCCTACAACACTTGCAGAACTAACATCCATTACTGCTACAACAACTGAGGTACCAAACACTGCTACTTCATCAACTGAAGGATCAACTGCTGTGCCTACAACACTTACAGATCTAACATCCATTACTGCTACAACAACTGAGGTACCAAACACTGCTACTTCAACAACTGAAGGAACAACTGCTGTGCCTACAACACTTGCAGAACTAACATCCATTACTGCTACAACAACTGAGGTACCAAACACTGCTACTTCATCAACTGAAGGATCAACTGCTGTGCCTACAACACTTGCAGAACTAACATCCATTACTGCTACAACAACTGAGGTACCAAACACTGCTACTTCAACAACTGAAGGATCAACTGCTGTGCCTACAACACTTGCAGAACTAACATCCATTACTGCTACAACAACTGAGGTACCAAACACTGCTACTTCAACAACTGAAGGAACAACTGCTGTGCCTACAACACTTGCAGAACTAACATCCATTACTGCTACAACAACTGAGGTACCAAACACTGCTACTTCATCAACTGAAGGAACAACTGCTGTGCCTACAACACTTGCAGAACTAACATCCATTACTGCTACAACAACTGAGGTACCAAATACTGCTACTTCATCAACTGAAGGATCAACTGCTGTGCCTACAACACTTGCAGAACTAACATCCATTACTGCTACAACAACTGAGGTACCAAACACTGCTACTTCATCAACTGAAGGATCAACTGCTGTGCCTACAACACTTACAGATCTAACATCCATTACTGCTACAACAACTGAGGTACCAAACACTGCTACTTCAACAACTGAAGGAACAACTGCTGTGCCTACAACACTTGCAGAACTAACATCCATTACTGCTACAACAACTGAGGTACCAAACACTGCTACTTCATCAACTGAAGGATCAACTGCTGTGCCTACAACACTTGCAGAACTAACGTCCATTACTGCTACAACAACTGAGGAACCAAACACTGCTACTTCATCAACTGAAGGATCAACTGCTGTGCCTACAACACTTGCAGAACTAACGTCCATTACTGCTACAACAACTGAGGAACCAAACACTGCTACTTCATCAACTGAAGGATCAACTGCTGTGCCTACAACACTTGCAGAACTAACGTCCATTACTGCTACAACAACTGAGGTACCAAACACTGCTACTTCAACAACTGAAGGAACAACTGCTGTGCCTACAACACTTGCAGAACTAACATCCATTACTGCTACAACAACTGAGGTACCAAACACTGCTACTTCATCAACTGAAGGAACAACTGCTGTGCCTACAACACTTGCAGAACTAACATCCATTACTGCTACAACAACTGAGGTACCAAACACTGCCACTTCATCAACTGAAGGATCAACTGCTGTGCCTACAACACTTGCAGAACTAACGTCCATTACTGCTACAACAACAGAGGTACCAAACACTGCTACTTCAACAACTGAAGGATCAACTGCTGTGCCTACAACACTTGCAGATCTAACATCCATTACTGCTACAACAACTGAGGTACCAAACACTGCTACTTCATCAACTGAAGGAACAACTGCTGTGCCTACAACACTTACAGAACTAACGTCCATTACTGCTACAACAACAGAGGTACCAAACACTGCTACTTCAACATCTGAAGGAACAACTGCTGTGCCTACAACACTTGCAGAACTAACATCCATTACTGCTACAACAACTGAGGTACCAAACACTGCCACTTCATCAACTGAAGGATCAACTGCTGTGCCTACAACACTTGCAGAACTAACGTCCATTACTGCTACAACAACAGAGGTACCAAACACTGCTACTTCAACAACTGAAGGATCAACTGCTGTGCCTACAACACTTGCAGATCTAACATCCATTACTGCTACAACAACTGAGGTACCAAACACTGCCACTTCATCAACTGAAGGATCAACTGCTGTGCCTACAACACTTGCAGAACTAACGTCCATTACTGCTACAACAACAGAGGTACCAAACACTGCTACTTCAACATCTGAAGGATCAACTGCTGTGCCTACAACACTTGCAGATCTAACATCCATTACTGCTACAACAACTGAGGTACCAAACACTGCTACTTCATCAACTGAAGGAACAACTGCTGTGCCTACAACACTTACAGATCTAACATCCATTACTGCTACAACAACTGAGGTACCAAACACTGCTACTTCATCAACTGAAGGAACAACTGCTGTGCCTACAACACTTGCAGAACTAACATCTTTTACTGCTACAACAACTGAGGTACCAAACACTGCTACTTCAAGAACTGGAGGATCAACTGCTGTGCCTACAACACTTGCAGATCTAACATCCATTACTGCTACAACAACTGAGGTACCAAACACTGCTACTTCATCAACTGAAGGATCAACTGCTGTGCCTACAACACTTGCAGAACTAACATCTTTTACTGCTACAACAACTGAGGTACCAAACACTGCTACTTCAAGAACTGGAGGATCAACTGCTGTGCCTACAACACTTACAGTACTAACATCCATTACTGCTACAACAACTGAGGTACCAAACACTGCTACTTCAAGAACTGGAGGATCAACTGCTGTGCCTACAACACTTACAGTACTAACATCCATTACTGCTACAACAACTGAGGTACCAAACACTGCTACTGCAACAACTGAAGGATCAACTGCTGTGCCTACAACACTTGCAGATCTAACATCCATTACTGCTACAACAACTGAGGTACCAAACACTGCTACTTCATCAACTGAAGGATCAACTGCTGTGCCTACAACACTTGCAGAACTAACATCCATTACTGCTACAACAACTGAGGTAGCAAACACTGCTACTTCATCAACTGAAGGATCAACTGCTGTGCCTACAACACTTGCAGATCTAACATCCATTACTGCTACAACAACTGAGGTACCAAACACTGCTACTTCATCAACTGAAGGATCAACTGCTGTGCCTACAACACTTGCAGATCTAACATCCATTACTGCTACAACAACTGAGGTACCAAACACTGCTACTTCAACAACTGAAGGATCAACTGCTGTGCCTACAACACTTGCAGAACTAACGTCCATTACTGCTACAACAACTGAGGTACCAAACACTGCTACTTCATCAACTGAAGGATCAACTGCTGTGCCTACAACACTTGCAGATCTAACATCCATTACTGCTACAACAACTGAGGTACCAAACACTGCTACTTCATCAACTGAAGGAACAACTGCTGTGCCTACAACACTTGCAGAACTAACATCCATTACTGCTACAACAACTGAGGTACCAAACACTGCCACTTCAACAACTGAAGGAACAACTGCTGTGCCTACAACACCTAAAGCCTCAACAATTCCTGCTACTGTACTACACACAACAGCAGAAACCACCATTCCTATTACAACTGCAATAACTGAGTATACTCTACATACAGCAACTACTGGTGGTATAATGATTGCAACACCTATAACCACAGGAGAACAAACTGCAGCTGCACATACAATACCAACAAAACCAACAAATACTGTTGGTGCAACACAGACTACTTCTGAAATAACATCTGCAATGCTGACTTATTTCAGTAAAACATCTGAAGAACCAATTACAACCTTCTCTGAAAATTCTGAAACAAGTAATTTCCCTACTACACATCAAACACACACAACTACTAATAGTATTACAACCTCAAAAGCAAAAATGGTTCATCTTACAAAATCTGCATTACGAAAAACTACTGCCAATGTTTCAAACTGGAGCAAAAACCAATACGGTCTCTACAAAATTTGGAGAATCAATAATTACTTTACAACCAACGCAGCAGCAACAACTCCTGTTCATATTTGTGAGGCATCTACAAATGCTGCTAAAACTTGTTGCGATGCCACACAGTCCGTGAGGGACAGATCTTTAATGGTGGTTCTTTGTGGTAATTACAGTATGTTGGGCAGGAAATCCAAAAAAGCTGAAGTATAGCGCACTTACGGCACGACATGGATGCGCCGACGCGATCACTTGCATTTTTTCCTGATAACAGTGGAAACTTAAAATACTCTGTCATATTTGGTCATACAGATAAGAGTAATACATCATTCGAAGCGGTCTACTTTTATTTGTGTAAACTCACAAAATAAGAAAACGTAGTGCAAACAAACAATGCACTTTCTGCCGTCTCAGTCTTTGTGAACTGGGGCGCATCACAAAAATGAACTGAAACTGAGCATATAGGCTACTTGCCTCACAGACATAAGAAATGCATCTATAGAAACCTAATTATTACACATTCATTATCCTTACTTTTTCCGGTGCTTTGCAGCAAGCTTTATGTGTGAACTTGAGTGTGGAATAAGCTATATTATGCTATCAATATATGTCTATATATCAAACACTCATTATGGTTTAGTATTCTCCTCAGTCTAGATTTAAGTTATTAAAATAATAGCAATTAGTCGACTAATGGCTTAAATGAACGACTACTAGTCAACTAGAAAAGGGCAGCCCTAATCGCTTACAACACCAAAAACTACCTAATCTGCAAGATCAATATTAACCACACCTGTAATATCAAATACTCTTGATATAAAACAAAATTTGCAAAAATGACTAGTGATATAAGTTACACACTGCAGCTTTAAAAATGTAAGTGTCTCCTGTAAGTTCTGTAAGTTCATAAGGTGTTTCTCAAAGATTACTAATTCTATATTTTCTCGCCCTGTCCACAGCAACATCTGTGACTGTGACTAATGCACAGGTAAGTCAGGAAAAATCCTAAAGGAGATATTTTTTATATTTTGCTCCATGGTTGTAGTCTTCACAAATCATATGTGTATGGTTAAAAATGTATAAATCAGAATAAATAATTAATTATAGTGTAATATGAAGAACTAAGATTTTTTATTTTTACGTTTTTTTCAGTGCAACACCACACATTCAAACGGTGAGATTATTTTACATTCCCTTACTGTAAGTCATGTGCATGCATGAGAGATACATCATATGAAGGAGATCGGTGAGAGCACAGTCCATACATGGAAAAGCATTTCATCAAGTACACTAGTTATCATTAAGGTGGTGCCCTCTAGTGGATAGGTCCAGACACTTTAGGCCTGGGTGGCATAAGCAACAATTACAAAATATAGTCTGTATTTGCGAAATATAGTCAAACACTAAATCATCTAAAATAAGCAGTGGTGAGTGGTGGTCTTTGAAAATAAACAGACAAAAAAAGTGACAAAACACAGCATTTGAATGTTCAAATTCACATTTACGCAACAAATATACAGATTAAAAAGTACATTTGATGACAAATTTGCATTCATTTCAATATTGTTCATATTTGATGATAATAAACAAGCCATATATTAAACTAAAGCTCAAGATTATTCTCGGGATTATGGCTAATTTTGATGAAATAATAGAGAATGGGAACGTGACGTCAGCAACGCAATGCATTCGTGGACTTTAGGACACAGACTCTACATTAGAGAATGAATAGTAGTAGAGGTCGACTTTAAAACTTGTATTAAAAGTTGTAGGAAATGACAAGAGATATATTTATTATTTATAACAGATATACTGCATTATAGATTAATAATTTCTGAAATGCTTGTATGTGCTCACACCATAAATAATTTGTTATCATTGTATGTTCCTGAGCGAGTCCTAAAACATGGGGACGACTACCCATAATGCAATGCACAATGACGTAGTTTCCCAGACTCTACACATGTCAAATGATTAATGAAGGGAGGGGTGTTTCAAGATGGCGCCTTGTTAAGACGAAGTTTCCAGAGCTTGTGACCAAAATTGATGTTAGAAAGCCTAGCTGTATCTACATTGTACTTTGTTACGTTTGTTAGAGTAACTTAGGTGTCAGTACATTGCAAACATGCCAAAAATGGAAAAACGCAAGGAGCGTATTGATGCTGTCGACATTATTAACGTTATGGAGGTTCACGATTATGATTCTCATGGTGGAAACGAGACAGATCTTTGCGCGACTTCGCTCCCTGTCACTCCAAGTAAGCCTCCAGTTAATAAAAAAGGTAAACCATCAAATCCAGATGAGCCGGCTGATTCTGCAGTCATTTCCGCACTGTCCTCGCTGATCAATTCTCAATCTGACGCACTTGAAGGGATGATTAGCGCCAACGCTCTTAAGATCGAAGGGCTGGAGAAAACAATAGACTTTGTGTGTGCCGAAGTACAAGATCTAAAGAAAAATATGAAAGAGGTAGATGCCAGGCTTAAAACTCAAGAACGCCTCACAGGTACGTGTGAAACACGCATTTCTGATCTGGAGAGATACTCTCGCAGGTGGAACTTGAGATTGTTTGGGGTGCCTGAAACTCACAAGGAAGATGTCAGATCCGAGGTAATTCGAATCTGCGGCGAGACTTACCCTGAGGCCAAGAGCAAGTATCCTGATGCAGTTGACACCGTGCATCGGTTAGGGAGGAGAGATGACAACAAGAAACCTTGTGCACTCATCATGCAATTTACCTCACGTGCTATCCGGGATGCCTTGTGGAAAGCTTCCTAGAAGTCCCAGTTTCTTAAAGACAACAACTTACGCTTCGCAGAGGATCTAACTTCATCAGACCGGGAGAGATGGAAGAGCTTATGGCCGAGAGTAAAAGAGGCGAGGGCTGCTGGAAAAACTGCCTATTACATCGGAGTGCGTGCATTCATTGAAGGCGCGGAGATTACTTTGTAAATTCCAAGAGTCACATAACTGTTTTTCAAAAAGGATAGCAGTTAACATTAGCTATCACAATGGCATTTGAACTTTCATAGTACATTAGCATATGTCATATTACAGCTGGACTGATTTTAGTTTTTTTCAAGAAACCCATTCAACGCAGGATGATGTAAAATTTTGGAGGTCCCAGTGGGGCAGTGAGATGTGTATGATTCACGGTACAGAGCGATCTGCAGGTGTCGCAATTTTGAAAGATAAATTTGCTGGTGAAATACTACACCTTGTCAGTGACCCCAAAGGACATTTTATTTTGTTAGTGGTTTTACTTGGCCAGACCACCACAATTCTTTTAAATGTGTATGGATATAATTCTTTGAAGGAAAATGCCACCTTAATTGATGTGATTAGAGATCAAATACAGTACTGGATAAATAAATACCCCAATGCTGGTATTATTTTGGGCGGGGATTTTAATATGGTATTAAATAGTGATTTGGATAGGTTTCCTCCTAGGGCTGCTTCTGTAACTCCGATAATGGATGCATTTATTACGCCATTTGATGTTGTTGACATATGGAGAGAAACACACCCACAGCAGAGACTTTATACCTGGCACAGCAAGGACAACTCTAAGCAGTCACATATAGATTATTGGCTTATTTCCCAAAGTCTAGCAAACAGTTGTAACTCAGTCAGCATTCATGCTACACCTCTTACAGACCACAGTGCGGTCTCTCTTAAGATCAGTCTTTCAGCATCCCCTGATTTCAAATCAACTTATTCTTATTGGAAGCTGAACAACTCTCTTCTCCTGTATAAAGAGGTTAAAACGACTATTACTTTATTGATTGAGCAGTATTGGAAGAGAGTTCTAGAGCTTGATTTATACTGTAGCCAATGGGAGCTGTTGAATTTCGAAATTGGAAAGTTTTTTAGAAAATTTGGTAGTAACTTAGCTAAACTTAAAAGAGCAGAAGAAAATAAGGTGGTGTCTAAAATTGCATTACTTTCTTCTAAACTCCCAGAGCTGCTTTCTGAATCTGATAAGCTTGAGTATGCCGAACTGTAATGTAAATTAGATGAACTGTACACTTACAGAGCACAGGGCGCTTGCATAAGATCTCAACAAAAATGGATAGAGGAGGGAGAATGTAACACAGCATATGTTTTCAGATTAGAAAAAAGTCGTTTCAAAACCTCATTAATTGAATCTCTAAATATTAATGGCACAGTGACTAATAACCCTCAAGAAATTGCACGTTTCTGTGCTAATTTTTATAGTAATCTTTACCATCAAAATTATTCTGAAGAGGTAGCTTGTAGTTTTCTCGAGTCTCTTAAAAACAACAAGACTATCTCTGGTGATGACAGAAATCTCTGTGATAGTGAAATTACTTTATTAGAAATTAATAACTCAATTATAGAACTCAAAAACAATAAATCACCTGGAACTGATGGGCTTCCTGCACAATTCTACAAACAGTTTTCGAAAGAATTATCCCCTTTTTTACTTAAGGTCTTTGAAGAAAGCATACAGAATGAGACCCCCCCCCCCCCACTCTCACTCAAGATTTAATTACTTTAATCCCGAAACCCAAGAAAGATTTACTTTTAATTGACAATTGGCGTCCTATATCTCTGCTCAACAATGATTTTAAGGTTTTAGCTCTTATATTCGCTAAAAGATTGAAATCTGTACTGAGCTTTGTAATCGATGAGACACAATCTGGTTTTATGAATAAAAGGCATATTGTTAATAATTTAAGATTGGTTCTTGATTTGTTAGATTATTCAGAACTGATACAGGAGGACAGCTTCATTCTTTTTTTAGATTTCTGTAAGGCGTTTGATTCTTTAGAGCACCATTTTATTATTAAGTCGTTACATAACTTTGGTTTCGGTGATATGTTTTGTAAAGTAATTAAAACCCTTTATAACAATGGAAGCTGTTCGATTAAATAAAAAAATGGCACTTCCCCAAGGTTTAATTTATCTAGAGGAGTCAGACAGGGGTGTCCTATTTCCCCCTACTTATTTTTAATTTGTGTGCAACTACTTTCAACATCTGTCTGTGAAAGTGGTATCCGGGGTATTCACATAGCAGATCGGGAAGTTATAATTAGCCAATTAGCGGATGACACCACCTTATTTTTAAGAGATGCTTTTCAAATTCCTATAGCAATTGATAATATAAAACTATTCTCTTAAGATTCAAGACTTAATCTAAACATAAATAAATGTGAATTATTGTCTATTAAAGATTGCACAGCTCCCTCCTTTTATACTATTCCAGTTAGATCTGAAGTCACATATTTAGGCATCGTGATCACAAAAAATGTAAATAATAGAAGTACCTTGAACTTTGACCCTGTTATAATAAAAGCCCAAAAAAGATTTAATGCATGGTCGGTTTTATAAAAGTATATTTTAAAACCGTCATGTTGGGAACAATAATCCTTTGTCCAGTTTTTGGTGCCATCTGGTGGATTACAAAAACACTTGCGAAAGGATGCCAGATGTGACGAGACTCAAAAACAACAAAAGTGTCTGGGTTTTTGTAATATTTTAGACACATACAATAATATATATGATTTTAGCATTTGTTTTCATTTCTTTGAGAGGTTTCCTTTAAATTTCACCAATTTTATATATGCCTACTCAACTGTGTGTGGGTAAGGGCAGGCCTCGCAGGTGTCATATGCTCTGATTTGGGTTTTTTTCTGGTCAGAATAATGATCTTGCCAATGAAAGGTATATTTGAGATTGGTCTTTAGTTGTTACCCAACTACTATTTTCTAGTTTAGCTGCAACACTTCTGAAAGATTTGTTTGTAAACAGTTAAATAGGGATTTTGGGAGAGTCAAGGCAGAGAGTTGACATTTTAAGATGTAATAGTCAGAATCTCTTAAATGTGAAGTGAGTACCTGCAATCTAATGAATAAATATCTATGGCTTTTCCCAGAAACAGGATCATGCGGTCTGATTACCGAGTGAGTATTCCTCTTAGTTAACACTAATAAATAAGATTCTAATAGTAATTCTAATCCCACGTATATTTGATTTCCCCTGTTACAGAACAACCAGCAATCAAACTCTGGACAACTGCAATCTGAATAGCCTGAAGAATTTCAGCTCTCTGGTGAGGGATTCTCTCTCTCTCTCTCTCTCTCTCTCTCTCTCTCTCTCTCTCTCTCTCTCTCTCTCTCTCTCTCTCTCTCTCTCTCTCTCTCTCTCTCTCTCTCTCTCTCTCTCTCTCTCTCTCTCTCTCTCTCTCTCTCTCTCTCTCTCTCTCTCTCTCTCTCTAAAACAATGCACTGTTGTGATATTATTCATAAACTAACACATTAAGGACAAGTGCACTTACTCAGAATCTGGTAGAATAAATGCATGCTCTTGAGGAACAACAATACATTTGAAATATGGATTGATATGCAAATATATGGATTAAAGAAGGAAGCAATCTGCAAATTGATCATTGCTTGTCCTATGAATTTTACAGTTCAGGTGGAATTCTGACACATGCTGGAAAGAAATGTGTTTACAATCGACTCTGTTTGTCTACAGTCTGTAGAATAGAGTATAAAATGGTGAACCTGACAGGTGTACTCAGAGATGGACTTCAGACTTCAATAGCTTTTATTCTTGAGTGATGAAGCTGCATGTTAAGTCCAGCAGATCCTCTGAATGCTCTGCTTTCAAGAAAACATACGGTGTAAATCTACTGTATGCTAAATACTGCTGTTATTGATCTCACCATCATCGAGTCAGTCGGGGATAATAGGAAAAGACAGAAAAGGCTGAGCCATAAAGTGGTGTGATACAATCTCATGCTTTTCAAGAAATCCACCTACAAAGCTACTTTAGAACACAGGCATGGCGTACGATACAATATCTTTTAAAAGCAATGGGTGGTCGTACCAAATATTGATTTAGGTAATAGCATTTAGTTGATAAATCTATATATTACATTATTTTTGAGAATATCCTCAGATTTTCAGCGTTTTTTTCTCCAGGGTTTCTTAAAAACTTACAGTACTGAAGCTTTGCAGGTGGATTTCCCTTCTTAGAGATGTTAGGGAATAATTACTACATGCATGGTGCAAAGTGATGCTGTCTCTTCAGCCTGGATGCTTCATCACTTCTCCTTAATCAGTTGGTAAATTATCATTAAATTTGATGTGAGTGATCAAGCTTATTTTTATTGCAGGGAGTGTCTTCGATCGACGGCATCACTGGCGGTTTTGGTGGCTTGCACACACTGACTGTGGAGAATGCGCAGAACGAGGAGTTTGTTCACGCATGGATGTGTGTCAGACTTATTCCAATCCTCCCGTTCATTACCACAGAGTTCATATCCAACATGAGCAAGATTAACTTTTCATGTGCCAGCTACCAGGCAATGTATGAGTCAAAATATTGGATACATTTCAGAGCAACACATTGAAATTATGGCTTATTTTTGAACATTTATTTGTTAACAGAGTCAAAACATTCAATGAGCGAGTGAATCTAGTGAATGGAACTTTGAGATCCTCCATCTACAAACAGTTCATTCTGCCGTTCCTCTCTAGAGAAATTTCAGGTGCAGAACAGCTTGTTGTGTTTAAGATTAAGTAATGCAAAGCCAAGACAAAACTAAAGTGCTTGCCATGATGACCTGTGCTTGAAATATTTGTAAATTGGCATTTATTAAAACACACAAACACACACAAAAACACACACACACACACACACACACACACACACACACACACACACACACACACACACACACACACACACACACACACACACACACACTCACACGCACGCACACACACACACACACACACACACACACACACACACACACACACACACACACACACACACACACACACAC
The DNA here is from genome assembly GCA_023566225.1 of Romanogobio albipinnatus. Lineage (NCBI taxonomy): Eukaryota > Metazoa > Chordata > Actinopteri > Cypriniformes > Gobionidae > Romanogobio > Romanogobio albipinnatus. The sequence goes on from CM042241.1 coordinate 257,734, forward strand.
ACACACACACACACACACACACACACAACACACACACACATTATGAGCAAGGTCTTTTGCAAAGTTATTTCAGCTTGCTCACGATTCACTGGTGTTCTGATGAATTCCCCCAATGCTCTGTGTTCAATTCAGACCGTGCCTGCCTTTCCAAAACCACGAGCAGTGCTGACTGGCTTAAGAAGAACATTGGCAATTTCTCCAGCTATGCCACCTTGGAGGATTTGAAGACCCTGAATAAAAATTTCTCTCGTGTGAGTAACTTTTGGCTTGCTCCAGTTGCTCAAGTAAACTGTCATTGTTTTGTTTTATTTCTCACTTTCTCTTTTTTTTAACAAACTATCTAATCTGTGATAACTTCTGTTGTCCGTGATGTGCTTCAGTTTGAGTCATTGGCACTGCTGACCCCTACCCAAGTAGCTGAACTCACACTGAGCTCTGGAGTACTGAACAACACCAATCAGATCAGCGCTGTGTTCGACCGACTGGAGGAAGGCGACACTTTCAAGAGCGTAGAGGAGTTTCTGACGGTGCTGAGCACAGCTCATGAGGCAAGTCGATAAGTGAAAGTGTCTGACAGAGATCGCATTGATGCCGTGGAGAATAGCCCAAAGTACGCTGCTTTCTTACAGTGCCGTTCACAACCCTGGTTTTGTGTTTCTGCAGATTCCCAATATCACCCCTGCCGTGAGAGACGTGATGATGAACCGAACCTTCGTAATCATCAGATCGAAGATCCATGAATTTAAGGCCTCTGACTGGGTTGTGTGGTTCACTGTGAAGCTCATCCCTATCCTCCCCAGTTTCACTGCAGAAATGCTGGTCACAGTCACAGCTGAAATCAGCTGCACCAACTACCAAGTGATGTGAGTGCCTGAATTTGGAGACAGGAAGTTTGTAGAGCTGCACCAATACGTCCACACAATCACCCTCTGTGGCTTTCTGTTGCAGCGTTAAAGGACTGGGGTCTGTGATCCCCAAAATGACACTCATCAGGATACAGGAGATAACCAAAGTTCTGTTGGGGCACCTGAAGAAATTTGCCACCCAATTTAGGAGTCCAGGTAGGCCCTCCTAGAGCACGCTTTTGCGGCATCCCTCTATTGCCAGAATTGAGCATGTTGAAGTGGGGGTTTTTTTCCAGCTGACAGCTCACCGTAGTTTTGTGTCGACTTCATAACAGTGCAGGTATGCAGACTGATCTTCCTCCACTCCTATCTTTATAAACAGATTGCAGACAGAACATTCACAGAGATTCTGAATGGCTTGAAGCCAACTTGGGCCCGTTCACCACAGTGGCCAGTTACTCAGACCTTAAGGAGTTGAACATCAGCATGGTAAAATAGCTAACCTTCTGTTATGTTTCTTTAGTCAAACAGCTTTAAGAGATCCTTTGATTGGCACCCGTATTTGTGCTTCGTGTTGGGCAGAAAGCAGAGCTCTGACAGTCATGTGCAATTTCTTTGGTGTTTTGTTCACCTTAGCTGGCAGCTCTGGAAACCCTGTCACCCGATCAAAAAGCAGAGCTGCTGTTGGATCCGTCCACCGGTGCTCTAGAAAATGTGACCGTGGTGAAGGAGGTGTTGAGCAGCGTCCTAAAATCCTCAGATGAGGAGCAGTTTGAGAAATTCTTTGAAAAATTAGTGGAGGTCAGCAAAGTGGTGAGTGTTTTTTTTTTTTTTTTTGATGATGATGATGATGATGATGAGGATGAACCTGATTAACCTAAATGGCCTAGACCACGAATGTGATGCTTTTGAACAAGAAGGCAGTGTTTGAAGTTCCTGTCTTGTGTGTTTCTCTCCCTCCCCCAAGAAAAACATTACCTACATCACAAATGCGAACGTCCGAGACACAGTGCTGAACCTGACTTTGACTGCTCTGGCTCCCAAATTCCCCTTCTTCCAAACGAGTGACTACGAGCTGTGGTTTCAAATCAATCTGGTGGTCCTGCTGGCCAGCTTCCGCCCTTCAGTTCTGGTGGTGATCCCCACCAACCTGACCTGTGACTCTTACAAAGCAATGTGAGAAATCTGGCTCCTTTGGTTTCTTGTTTTTATGCAGTCGGTAAAAATAAGCTTTGAAAATCTGCATTTTTTTTATGTTTCTTTAGATTGAAAGGCCTGAAGGCAGCTCTGGCAGTTCTCCCATCTGGACTTGAAGGGGAGCTCAAGTCAAGCGTAGACCAACTTCTACAGTCACCACCACAAGGTATGGCATGACCAAAGTAAAACAAATGGATTCTGACAAAATGTATGTGAATGTAAGACATAGGCCAGTGGCCTCCTAATGACAGAAATCTCGTTCTCTTATTTTGGCTTCTCTTCAGACTGCACGCCTCCTCACCCCGTCGGTTTGGTAAGAACTAGATTGTTTTACATGGCTTATGAGTTGGGTTAAAGCCCAAGAGAAGCTGTTCATAATTATTTTCTCTTTTCTTTCTGCTTCATCTTCTCTCACAATAGTGCAAAGAAACATTAGTAGATGGTAAGTCAGAACACACAATGGTAGTTTGCGATTAATAGAATTTAGTTGTTTGGCAATAAGCTCATGAGATGGCTCGAAAGTTCTCCATCTGATCAATTTTTTGGTATTCCTTCACAGAAACGAGGCTGTGTCAAGATGTTAACAGGTGAGTGTCCGATTGGTGTCTTCTGAAAGCAGAGGTAGGCTTCATAAAGTGGTGTAAATGGAAATCATGCTTTTGTACCTTGCAGTGGACAACTTGATGCCCAGCATTCGTCTGCTAATTTCTCGGCTCAGCTGTGTGACTTCAACATCTCTGATTATGCCTGCTCTTCAGTAAGTCTTCCATGAGCTGTGCTCACAATTACTTGACTTTCTGAAGTGTCCTGTGTCTCTGACTGCCTAAATCTCTCCACCTCTTTCAAGGTTGCGTCATCTCTGTCCTCTGATGACATCTCCATGCTGCTGACTTGCAAGACGCTAAGCGGCATGAGCGAGAGCACAGCGACGTGGAAGCTTTTCTTTCAGAAAGTCTCGGGAGTTCTGGAGGATGCTCTGTCAAAGTTCTCCAACAAGGTAGGCGACACCCCCTGCTTTCTCTGGAACAGAACATGGAGTGCTGCCTCGGAGCTCTGAATTGACATGCCCGGTTGTTTTCACAGACCCAAAGCAACGGTCGGCTTCAGTCCCATGTTCTCCATGCCATTGGAGAGGTGAAAGTCAACAACTTCAGCGCTGAACAGCTGACGGATGCCAGCTTCGTTGCCGCCTGGTTCCAGGACAGGCTGAGGCCATTTTTATCAGCAGCCTCCAGGGACTTTCTGTCCTGCCTTAGCACCAAGAACTTCAGTTGCGACATCTTCCAAGTTGTGTAAGTATGCTCAGTGCTGTGGAAATCCTCAAGTGGTGTTTAGCAGAGTAAAGTTCGGCAAGCCGTAACGTCCGCTGATCTTTCCTGATTCAGGGTGCAGGCTCTCGGTCGCCAAGCATCCCTCATGGCGGAGGATCAAAAACGGGCTGCCTTCACTGATTTCATCCTTGGCTTCTTGACGAGAGATGACCTAACAGGTACTTTTTTAGTGCTATCACTGCCCTGAGTTGTCATCTCTCGTGATTTAGTTCCCCAAATACCCTTTTACGTCTCAGCTCGTCACAGTTATTTCAGCTTGCTCACGATTCACTGGTGTTATGATGAATTCCCCCAATGCTCTGTGTTCAATTCAGACCGTGCCTGTCTTTCCAAAACCACGAGCAGTGCTGACTGGCTTAAGAAGAACATTGGCAATTTCTCCAGCTATGCCACCTTGGAGGATTTGAAGACCCTGAATAAAAATTTCTCTCGTGTGAGTAACTTTTGGCTTGCTCCAGTTGCTCAAGTAAACTGTCATTGTTTTGTTTTATTTCTCACTTTCTCTTTTTTTTAACAAACTACTTAATCTGTGATAACTTCTGTTGTCCGTGATGTGCTTCAGTTTGAGTCATTGGCACTGCTGACCCCTACCCAAGTAGCTGAACTCACACTGAGCTCTGGAGTACTGAACAACACCAATCAGATCAGCGCTGTGTTTGACCGACTGGAGGAAGGCGACGCTTTCAAGAGCGTAGAGGAGTTTCTGACGGTGCTGAGCACAGCTCATGAGGCAAGTCGATAAGTGAAAGTGTCTGACAGAGATCGCATTGATGCCGTGGAGAATAGCCCAAAGTACGCTGCTTTCTTACAGTGCCGTTCACAACCCTGGTTTTGTGTTTCTGCAGATTCCCGATATCACCCCTGCCGTGAGAGACGTGATGATGAACCGAACCTTCGTAATCATCAGATCGAAGATCCATGAATTTAAGGCCTCTGACTGGGTTGTGTGGTTCACTGTGAAGCTCATCCCTATCCTCCCCAGTTTCACTGCAGAAATGCTGGTCACAGTCACAGCTGAAATCAGCTGCACCAACTACCAAGTGATGTGAGTGCCTGAATTTGGAGACAGGAAGTTTGTAGAGCTGCACCAATACATCCACACAATCACCCTCTGTGGCTTTCTGTTGCAGCGTTAAAGGACTGGGGTCTGTGATCCCCAAAATGACACTCATCAGGATACAGGAGATAACCAAAGTTCTGTTGGGGCACCTGAAGAAATTTGCCACCCAATTTAGGAGTCCAGGTAGGCCCTCCTAGAGCACGCTTTTGCGGCATCCCTCTATTGCCAGAATTGAGCATGCTGAAGTGGGGTTTTTTTCCAGCTTACAGCTCACCGTAGTTTTGTGTCGACTTCATAACAGTGCAGGTATGCAGACTAATCTTCCTTCACTCCTATCTTTATAAACAGATTGCAGACAGAACATTCACAGAGATTCTGAATGGCTTGAAGCCAACTTGGGCCCGTTCACCACAGTGGCCAGTTACTCAGACCTTAAGGAGTTGAACATCAGCATGGTAAAATAGCTAACCTTCTGTTATGTTTCTTTAGTCAAACAGCTTTAAGAGATCCTTTGATTGGCACCCGTATTTGTGCTTCGTGTTGGGCAGAAAGCAGAGCTCTGACAGTCATGTGCAATTTCTTTGGTGTTTTGTTCACCTTAGCTGGCAGCTCTGGAAACCCTGTCACCCGATCAAAAAGCAGAGCTGCTGTTGGATCCGTCCACCGGTGCTCTAGAAAATGTGACCGTGGTGAAGGAGGTGTTGAGCAGCGTCCTAAAATCCTCAGATGAGGAGCAGCTTGAGAAATTCTTTGAAAAATTAGTGGAGGTCAGCAAAGTGGTGAGTGTTTTTTTTTTTTTTTTTGATGATGATGATGATGAGGATGAACCTGATTAACCTAAATGGCCTAGACCACGAATGTGATGCTTTTGAACAAGAAGGCAGTGTTTGAAGTTCCTGTCTTGTGTGTTTCTCTCCCTCCCCCAAGAAAAACATTACCTACATCACAAATGCGAACGTCCGAGACACAGTGCTGAACCTGACTTTGACTGCTCTGGCTCCCAAATTCCCCTTCTTCCAAACGAGTGACTACGAGCTGTGGTTTCAAATCAATCTCGTGGTCCTGCTGGCCAGCTTCCGCCCTTCAGTTCTGGTGGTGATCCCCACCAACCTCACCTGTGACTCTTACAAAGCAATGTGAGAAATCTGGCTCCTTTGGTTTCTTGTTTTTATGCAGTCGGTAAAAATAAGCTTTGAAAATCTGCATTTTTTTAAAATGTTTCTTTAGATTGAAAGGCCTGAAGGCAGCTCTGGCAGTTCTCCCATCTGGACTTGAAGGGGAGCTCAAGTCAAGCGTAGACCAACTTCTACAGTCACCACCACAAGGTATGGCATGACCAAAGTAAAACAAATGGATTCTGACAAAATGTATGTGAATGTAAGACATAGGCCAGTGGCCTCCTAATGACAGAAATCTCGTTCTCTTATTTTGGCTTCTCTTCAGACTGCACGCCTCCTCGCCCCGTCGGTTTGGTAAGAACTAGATTGTTTTACATGGCTTATGAGTTGGGTTAAAGCCCAAGAGAAGCTGTTCATAATTATTTTCTCTTTTCTTTCTGCTTCATCTTCTCTCACAATAGTGCAAAGAAACATTAGTAGATGGTAAGTCAGAACACACAATGGTAGTTTGCGATTAATAGAATTTAGTTGTTTGGCAATAAGCTCATGAGATGGCTCGAAAGTTCTCCATCTTATCAATTTTTTGGTATTCCTTCACAGAAACGAGGCTGTGTCAAGATGTTAACAGGTGAGTGTCCGATTGGTGTCTTCTGAAAGCAGAGGTAGGCTTCATAAAGTGGTGTAAATGGAAATCATGCTTTTGTACCTTGCAGTGGTCAACTTGATGCCCAGCATTCGTCTGCTAATTTCTCGGCTCAGCTGTGTGACTTCAACATCTCTGATTATGCCTGCTCTTCAGTAAGTCTTCCATGAGCTGTGCTCACAATTACTTGACTTTCTGAAGTGTCCTGTGTCTCTGACTGCCTAAATCTCTCCACCTCTTTCAAGGTTGCGTCATCTCTGTCCTCTGATGACATCTCCATGCTGCTGACTTGCAAGACGCTAAGCGGCATGAGCGAGAGCACAGCGACGTGGAAGCTTTTCTTTCAGAAAGTCTCGGGAGTTCTGGAGGATGCTCTGTCAAAGTTCTCCAACAAGGTAGGCGACACCCCCTGCTTTCTCTGGAACAGAACATGGAGTGCTGCCTCGGAGCTCTGAATTGACATGCCCGGTTGTTTTCACAGACCCAAAGCAACGGTCGGCTTCAGTCCCATGTTCTCCATGCCATTGGAGAGGTGAAAGTCAACAACTTCAGCGCTGAACAGCTGACGGATGCCAGCTTCGTTGCCGCCTGGTTCCAGGACAGGCTGAGGCCATTTTTATCAGCAGCCTCCAGGGACTTTCTGTCCTGCCTTAGCACCAAGAACTTCAGTTGCGACACCTTCCAAGTTGTGTAAGTATGCTCAGTGCTGTGGAAATCCTCAAGTGGTGTTTAGCAGAGTAAAGTTCGGCAAGCCGTAACGTCCGCTGATCTTTCCTGATTCAGGGTGCAGGCTCTCGGTCGCCAAGCATCCCTCATGGCGGAGGATCAAAAACGGGCTGCCTTCACTGATTTCATCCTTGGCTTCTTGACGAGAGATGACCTAACAGGTACTTTTTTAGTGCTATCACTGCCCTGAGTTGTCATCTCTCGTGATTTAGTTCCCTAAATACCCTTTTACGTCTCAGCTCGTCACAGTTATTTCAGCTTGCTCACGATTCACTGGTGTTCTGATGAATTCCCCCAATGCTCTGTGTTCAATTCAGACCGTGCCTGCCTTTCCAAAACCACGAGCAGTGCTGACTGGCTTAAGAAGAACATTGGCAATTTCTCCAGCTATGCCACCTTGGAGGATTTGAAGACCCTGAATAAAAATTTCTCTCGTGTGAGTAACTTTTGGCTTGCTCCAGTTGCTCAAGTAAACTGTCATTGTTTTGTTTTATTTCTCACTTTCTCTTTTTTTTAACAAACTACTTAATCTGTGATAACTTCTGTTGTCCGTGATGTGCTTCAGTTTGAGTCATTGGCACTGCTGACCCCTACCCAAGTAGCTGAACTCACACTGAGCTCTGGAGTACTGAACAACACCAATCAGATCAGCGCTGTGTTCGACCGACTGGAGGAAGGCGACGCTTTCAAGAGCGTAGAGGAGTTTCTGACGGTGCTGAGCACAGCTCATGAGGCAAGTCGATAAGTGAAAGTGTCTGACAGAGATCGCATTGATGCCGTGGAGAATAGCCCAAAGTACGCTGCTTTCTTACAGTGCCGTTCACAACCCTGGTTTTGTGTTTCTGCAGATTCCCAATATCACCCCTGCCGTGAGAGACGTGATGATGAACCGAACCTTCGTAATCATCAGATCGAAGATCCATGAATTTAAGGCCTCTGACTGGGTTGTGTGGTTCACTGTGAAGCTCATCCCTATCCTCCCCAGTTTCACTGCAGAAATGCTGGTCACAGTCACAGCTGAAATCAGCTGCACCAACTACCAAGTGATGTGAGTGCCTGAATTTGGAGACAGGAAGTTTGTAGAGCTGCACCAATACGTCCACACAATCACCCTCTGTGGCTTTCTGTTGCAGCATTAAAGGACTGGGGTCTGTGATCCCCAAAATGACACTCATCAGGATACAGGAGATAACCAAAGTTCTGTTGGGGCACCTGAAGAAATTTGCCACCCAATTTAGGAGTCCAGGTAGGCCCTCCTAGAGCACGCTTTTGCGGCATCCCTCTATTGCCAGAATTGAGCATGCTGAAGTGGGGTTTTTTTCCAGCTTACAGCTCACCGTAGTTTTGTGTCGACTTCATAACAGTGCAGGTATGCAGACTAATCTTCCTCCACTCCTATCTTTATAAACAGATTGCAGACAGAACATTCACAGAGATTCTGAATGGCTTGAAGCCAACTTGGGCCCGTTCACCACAGTGGCCAGTTACTCAGACCTTAAGGAGTTGAACATCAGCATGGTAAAATAGCTAACCTTCTGTTATGTTTCTTTAGTCAAACAGCTTTAAGAGATCCTTTGATTGGCACCCGTATTTGTGCTTCGTGTTGGGCAGAAAGCAGAGCTCTGACAGTCATGTGCAATTTCTTTGGTGTTTTGTTCACCTTAGCTGGCAGCTCTGGAAACCCTGTCACCCGATCAAAAAGCAGAGCTGCTGTTGGATCCGTCCACCGGTGCTCTAGAAAATGTGACCGTGGTGAAGGAGGTGTTGAGCAGCGTCCTAAAATCCTCAGATGAGGAGCAGCTTGAGAAATTCTTTGAAAAATTAGTGGAGGTCAGCAAAGTGGTGAGTGTTTTTTTTTTTTTTTTTGATGATGATGATGATGATGAGGATGAACCTGATTAACCTAAATGGCCTAGACCACGAATGTGATGCTTTTGAACAAGAAGGCAGTGTTTGAAGTTCCTGTCTTGTGTGTTTCTCTCCCTCCCCCAAGAAAAACATTACCTACATCACAAATGCGAACGTCCGAGACACAGTGCTGAACCTGACTTTGACTGCTCTGGCTCCCAAATTCCCCTTCTTCCAAACGAGTGACTACGAGCTGTGGTTTCAAATCAATCTCGTGGTCCTGCTGGCCAGCTTCCGCCCTTCAGTTCTGGTGGTGATCCCCACCAACCTCACCTGTGACTCTTACAAAGCAATGTGAGAAATCTGGCTCCTTTGGTTTCTTGTTTTTATGCAGTCGGTAAAAATAAGCTTTGAAAATCTGCATTTTTTAAAAATGTTTCTTTAGATTGAAAGGCCTGAAGGCAGCTCTGGCAGTTCTCCCATCTGGACTTGAAGGGGAGCTCAAGTCAAGCGTAGACCAACTTCTACAGTCACCACCACAAGGTATGGCATGACCAAAGTAAAACAAATGGATTCTGACAAAATGTATGTGAATGTAAGACATAGGCCAGTGGCCTCCTAATGACAGAAATCTCGTTCTCTTATTTTGGCTTCTCTTCAGACTGCACGCCTCCTCACCCCGTCGGTTTGGTAAGAACTAGATTGTTTTACATGGCTTATGAGTTGGGTTAAAGCCCAAGAAAAGCTGTTCATAATTATTTTCTCTTTTCTTTCTGCTTCATCTTCTCTCACAATAGTGCAAAGAAACATTAGTAGATGGTAAGTCAGAACACACAATGGTAGTTTGCGATTAATAGAATTTAGTTGTTTGGCAATAAGCTCATGAGATGGCTCGAAAGTTCTCCATCTTATCAATTTTTTGGTATTCCTTCACAGAAACGAGGCTGTGTCAAGATGTTAACAGGTGAGTGTCAGATTGGTGTCTTCTGAAAGCAGAGGTAGGCTTCATAAAGTGGTGTAAATGGAAATCATGCTTTTGTACCTTGCAGTGGTCAACTTGATGCCCAGCATTCGTCTGCTAATTTCTCGGCTCAGCTGTGTGACTTCAACATCTCTGATTATGCCTGCTCTTCAGTAAGTCTTCCATGAGCTGTGCTCACAATTACTTGACTTTCTGAAGTCTCCTGTGTCTCTGACTGCCTAAATCTCTCCACCTCTTTCAAGGTTGCGTCATCTCTGTCCTCTGATGACATCTCCATGCTGCTGACTTGCAAGACGCTAAGCGGCATGAGCGAGAGCACAGCGACGTGGAAGCTTTTCTTTCAGAAAGTCTCGGGAGTTCTGGAGGATGCTCTGTCAAAGTTCTCCAACAAGGTAGGCGACACCCCCTGCTTTCTCTGGAACAGAACATGGAGTGCTGCCTCGGAGCTCTGAATTGACATGCCCGGTTGTTTTCACAGACCCAAAGCAACGGTCGGCTTCAGTCCCATGTTCTCCATGCCATTGGAGAGGTGAAAGTCAACAACTTCAGCGCTGAACAACTGACGGATGCCAGCTTCATTGCCGCCTGGTTCCAGGACAGGCTGAGGCCATTTTTATCAGCAGTCTCCAGGGACTTTCTGTCCTGCCTTAGCACCAAGAACTTCAGTTGCGACACCTTCCAAGTTGTGTAAGTATGCTCAGTGCTGTGGAAATCCTCAAGTGGTGTTTAGCAGAGTAAAGTTCGGCAAGCCGTAACGTCCGCTGATCTTTCCTGATTCAGGGTGCAGGCTCTCGGTCGCCAAGCATCCCTCATGGCGGAGGATCAAAAACGGGCTGCCTTCACTGATTTCATCCTTGGCTTCTTGACGAGAGATGACCTAACAGGTACTTTTTTAGTGCTATCACTGCCCTGAGTTGTCATCTCTCGTGATTTAGTTCCCCAAATACCCTTTTACGTCTCAGCTCATCACAGTTATTTCAGCTTGCTCACGATTCACTGGTGTTCTGATGAATTCCCCCAATGCTCTGTGTTCAATTCAGACCGTGCCTGCCTTTCCAAAACCACGAGCAGTGCTGACTGGCTTAAGAAGAACATTGGCAATTTCTCCAGCTATGCCACCTTGGAGGATTTGAAGACCCTGAATAAAAATTTATCTCGTGTGAGTAACTTTTGGCTTGCTCCAGTTGCTCAAGTAAACTGTCATTGTTTTTGTTTTATTTCTCACTTTCTCTTTTTTTTTAACAAACTACTTAATCTGTGATAACTTCTGTTGTCCGTGATGTGCTTCAGTTTGAGTCATTGGCACTGCTGACCCCTACCCAAGTAGCTGAACTCACACTGAGCTCTGGAGTACTGAACAACACCAATCAGATCAGCGCTGTGTTCGACCGACTGGAGGAAGGCGACGCTTTAAAGAGCGTAGAGGAGTTTCTGACGGTGCTGAGCACAGCTCATGAGGCAAGTCGATAAGTGAAAGTGTCTGACAGAGATCGCATTGATGCCGTGGAGAATAGCCCAAAGTACGCTGCTTTCTTACAGTGCCGTTCACAACCCTGGTTTTGTGTTTCTGCAGATTCCCAATATCACCCCTGCCGTGAGAGACGTGATGATGAACCGAACCTTCGTAATCATCAGATCGAAGATCCATGAATTTAAGGCCTCTGACTGGGTTGTGTGGTTCACTGTGAAGCTCATCCCTATCCTCCCCAGTTTCACTGCAGAAATGCTGGTCACAGTCACAGCTGAAATCAGCTGCACCAACTACCAAGTGATGTGAGTGCCTGAATTTGGAGACAGGAAGTTTGTAGAGCTGCACCAATACGTCCACACAATCACCCTCTGTGGCTTTCTGTTGCAGCATTAAAGGACTGGGGTCTGTGATCCCCAAAATGACACTCATCAGGATACAGGAGATAACCAAAGTTCTGTTGGGGCACCTGAAGAAATTTGCCACCCAATTTAGGAGTCCAGGTAGGCCCTCCTAGAGCACGCTTTTGCGGCATCCCTCTATTGCCAGAATTGAGCATGTTGAAGTGGGGGTTTTTTCCAGCTGACAGCTCACCGTAGTTTTGTGTCGACTTCATAACAGTGCAGGTATGCAGACTGATCTTCCTCCACTCCTATCTTTATAAACAGATTGCAGACAGAACATTCACAGAGATTCTGAATGGCTTGAAGCCAACTTGGGCCCGTTCACCACAGTGGCCAGTTACTCAGACCTTAAGGAGTTGAACATCAGCATGGTAAAATAGCTAACCTTCTGTTATGTTTCTTTAGTCAAACAGCTTTAAGAGATCCTTTGATTGGCACCCGTATTTGTGCTTCGTGTTGGGCAGAAAGCAGAGCTCTGACAGTCATGTGCAATTTCTTTGGTGTTTTGTTCACCTTAGCTGGCAGCTCTGGAAACCCTGTCACCCGATCAAAAAGCAGAGCTGCTGTTGGATCCGTCCACCGGTGCTCTAGAAAATGTGACCGTGGTGAAGGAGGTGTTGAGCAGCGTCCTAAAATCCTCAGATGAGGAGCAGCGTGAGAAATTCTTTGAAAAATTAGTGGAGGTCAGCAAAGTGGTGAGTGTTTTTTTTTTTTTTTTTGATGATGATGACGATGATGAGGATGAACCTGATTAACCTAAATGGCCTAGACCACGAATGTGATGCTTTTGAACAAGAAGGCAGTGTTTGAAGTTCCTGTCTTGTGTGTTTCTCTCCCTCCCCCAAGAAAAACATTACCTACATCACAAATGCGAACGTCCGAGACACAGTGCTGAACCTGACTTTGACTGCTCTGGCTCCCAAATTCCCCTTCTTCCAAACGAGTGACTACAAGCTGTGGTTTCAAATCAATCTCATGGTCCTCCTGGCCAGCTTCCGCCCTTCAGTTCTGGTGGTGATCCCCACCAACCTGACCTGTGACTCTTACAAAGCAATGTGAGAAATCTGGCTCCTTTGGTTAATTGTTTTTATGCAGTCGGTAAAAATAAGCTTTGAAAATCTGCATTTTTTTATGTTTCTTTAGATTGAAAGGCCTGAAGGCAGCTCTGGCAGTTCTCCCATCTGGACTTGAAGGGGAGCTCAAGTCAAGCGTAGACCAACTTCTACAGTCACCACCACAAGGTATGGCATGACCAAAGTAAAACAAATGGATTCTGACAAAATGTATGTGAATGTAAGACATAGGCCAGTGGCCTCCTAATGACAGAAATCTCGTTCTCTTATTTTGTCTTCTCTTCAGACTGCACGCCTCCTCACCCCGTCGGTTTGGTAAGAACTAGATTGTTTTACATGGCTTATGAGTTGGGTTAAAGCCCAAGAGAAGCTGTTCATAATTATTTTCTCTTTTCTTTCTGCTTCATCTTCTCTCACAATAGTGCAAAGAAACATTAGTAGATGGTAAGTCAGAACACACAATGGTACTTTAGGATTAATAGAATTTAGTTGTTTGGCAATAAGCTCATGAGATGGCTTGAAAGTTCTCCATCTGATAAATTTTTTGGTATTCCTTCACAGAAACGAGGCTATGTCAAGATGTTAACAGGTGAGTGTCAGATTGGTGTCTTCTGAAAGCAGAGGTAGGCTTCATAAAGTGGTGTAAATGGAAATCATGCTTTTGTACCTTGCAGTGGTCAACTTGATGCCCAGCATTCGTCTGCTAATTTCTCGGCTCAGCTGTGTGACTTCAACATCTCTGATTATGCCTGCTCTTCAGTAAGTCTTCCATGAGCTGTGCTCACAATTACTTGACTTTCTGAAGTGTCCTGTGTCTCTGACTGCCTAAATCTCTCCACCTCTTTCAAGGTTGCGTCATCTCTGTCCTCTGATGAAATCTCCATGCTGCTGACTTGCAAGACGCTAAGCGGCATGAGCGAGAGCACAGCGACGTGGAAGCTTTTCTTTCAGAAAGTCTCGGGAGTTCTGGAGGATGCTCTGTCAAAGTTCTCCAACAAGGTAGGCGACACGCCCTGCTTTCTCTGGAACCGAACATGGAGTGCTGCCTCGGAGCTCTGAATTGACATGCCCGGTTGTTTTCACAGACCCAAAGCAACGGTCGGCTTCAGTCCCATGTTCTCCATGCCATTGGAGAGGTGAAAGTCAACAACTTCAGCGCTGAACAACTGACGGATGCCAGCTTCATTGCCGCCTGGTTCCAGGACAGGCTGAGGCCATTTTTATCAGCAGTCTCCAGGGACTTTCTGTCCTGCCTTAGCACCAAGAACTTCAGTTGCGACACCTTCCAAGTTGTGTAAGTATGCTCAGTGCTGTGGAAATCCTCAAGTCGTGTTTAGCCGAGTAAAGTTCGGCAAGCCGTAACGTCCGCTGATCTTTCCTGATTCAGGGTGCAGGCTCTCGGGCGTCAAGCCTCCCTCATGGCGGAGGATCAAAAACGGGCTGCCTTCACTGATTTCATCCTTGGCTTCTTGACGAGAGATGACCTAACAGGTACTTTTTTAGTGCTATCACTGCCCTGAGTTGTCATCTCTCGTGATTTAGTTCCCTAAATACCCTTTTACGTCTCAGCTCGTCACAGTTATTTCAGCTTGCTCACGATTCACTGGTGTTCTGATGAATTCCCCCAATGCTCTGTGTTCAATTCAGACCGTGCCTGCCTTTCCAAAACCACGAGCAGTGCTGACTGGCTTAAGAAGAACATTGGCAATTTCTCCAGCTATGCCACCTTGGAGGATTTGAAGACCCTGAATAAAAATTTCTCTCGTGTGAGTAACTTTTGGCTTGCTCCAGTTGCTCAAGTAAACTGTCATTGTTTTGTTTTATTTCTCACTTTCTCTTTTTTTTAACAAACTATCTAATCTGTGATAACTTCTGTTGTCCGTGATGTGCTTCAGTTTGAGTCATTGGCACTGCTGACCCCTACCCAAGTAGCTGAACTCACACTGAGCTCTGGAGTACTGAACAACACCAATCAGATCAGCGCTGTGTTCGACCGACTGGAGGAAGGCGACGCTTTCAAGAGCGTAGAGGAGTTTCTGACGGTGCTGAGCACAGCTCATGAGGCAAGTCGATAAGTGAAAGTGTCTGACAGAGATCGCATTGATGCCGTGGAGAATAGCCCAAAGTACGCTGCTTTCTTACAGTGCCGTTCACAACCCTGGTTTTGTGTTTCTGCAGATTCCCGATATCACCCCTGCCGTGAGAGACGTGATGATGAACCGAACCTTCGTAATCATCAGATCGAAGATCCATGAATTTAAGGCCTCTGACTGGGTTGTGTGGTTCACTGTGAAGCTCATCCCTATTCTCCCCAGTTTCACTGCAGAAATGCTGGTCACAGTCACAGCTGAAATCAGCTGCACCAACTACCAAGTGATGTGAGTGCCTGAATTTGGAGACAGGAAGTTTGTAGAGCTGCACCAATACGTCCACACAATCACCCTCTGTGGCTTTCTGTTGCAGCATTAAAGGACTGGGGTCTGTGATCCCCAAAATGACACTCATCAGGATACAGGAGATAACCAAAGTTCTGTTGGGGCACCTGAAGAAATTTGCCACCCAATTTAGGAGTCCAGGTAGGCCCTCCTAGAGCACGCTTTTGCGGCATCCCTCTATTGCCAGAATTGAGCATGCTGAAGTGGGGTTTTTTCCAGCTGACAGCTCACCGTAGTTTTGTGTCGACTTCATAACAGTGCAGGTATGCAGACTAATCTTCCTCCACTCCTATCTTTATAAACAGATTGCAGACAGAACATTCACAGAGATTCTGAATGGCTTGAAGCCAACTTGGGCCCGTTCACCACAGTGGCCAGTTACTCAGACCTTAAGGAGTTGAACATCAGCATGGTAAAATAGCTAACCTTCTGTTATGTTTCTTTAGTCAAACAGCTTTAAGAGATCCTTTGATTGGCACCCGTATTTGTGCTTCGTGTTGGGCAGAAAGCAGAGCTCTGACAGTCATGTGCAATTTCTTTGGTGTTTTGTTCACCTTAGCTGGCAGCTCTGGAAACCCTGTCACCCGATCAAAAAGCAGAGCTGCTGTTGGATCCGTCCACCGGTGCTCTAGAAAATGTGACCGTGGTGAAGGAGGTGTTGAGCAGCGTCCTAAAATCCTCAGATGAGGAGCAGCTTGAGAAATTCTTTGAAAAATTAGTGGAGGTCAGCAAAGTGGTGAGTGTTTTTTTTTTTTTTTTTGATTATGATGATGAGGATGAACCTGATTAACCTAAATGGCCTAGACCATGAATGTGATGCTTTTGAACAAGAAGGCAGTGTTTGAAGTTCCTGTCTTGTGTGTTTCTCTCCCTCCCCCAAGAAAAACATTACCTACATCACAAATGCGAATGTCCGAGACACAGTGCTGAACCTGACTTTGACTGCTCTGGCTCCCAAATTCCCCTTCTTCCAAACGAGTGACTACAAGCTGTGGTTTCAAATCAATCTCATGGTCCTCCTGGCCAGCTTCCGCCCTTCAGTTCTGGTGGTGATCCCCACCAACCTGACCTGTGACTCTTACAAAGCAATGTGAGAAATCTGGCTCCTTTGGTTAATTGTTTTTATGCAGTCGGTAAAAAATAAGCTTTGAAAATCTGCATTTTTTTTATGTTTCTTTAGATTGAAAGGCCTGAAGGCAGCTCTGGCAGTTCTCCCATCTGGACTTGAAGGGGAGCTCAAGTCAAGCGTACACCAACTTCTACAGTCACCACCACAAGGTATGGCATGACCAAAGTAAAACAAATGGATTCTGACAAAATGTATGTGAATGTAAGACATAGGCCAGTGGCCTCCTAATGACAGAAATCTCGTTCTCTTATTTTGGCTTCTCTTCAGACTGCACGCCTCCTCACCCCGTCGGTTTGGTAAGAACTAGATTGTTTTACATGGCTTATGAGTTGGGTTAAAGCCCAAGAGAAGCTGTTCATAATTATTTTCTCTTTTCTTTCTGCTTCATCTTCTCTCACAATAGTGCAAAGAAACATTAGTAGATGGTAAGTCAGAACACACAATGGTAGTTTGCGATTAATAGAATTTAGTTGTTTGGCAATAAGCTCATGAGATGGCTCGAAAGTTCTCCATCTGATCATTTTTTTGGTATTCCTTCACAGAAACGAGGCTGTGTCAAGATGTTAACAGGTGAGTGTCAGATTGGTGTCTTCTGAAAGCAGAGGTAGGCTTCATAAAGTGGTGTAAATGGAAATCATGCTTTTGTACCTTGCAGTGGTCAACTTGATGCCCAGCATTCGTCTGCTAATTTCTCGGCTCAGCTGTGTGACTTCAACATCTCTGATTATGCCTGCTCTTCAGTAAGTCTTCCATGAGCTGTGCTCACAATTACTTGACTTTCTGAAGTGTCCTGTGTCTCTGACTGCCTAATTCTGTCCACCTCTTTCAAGGTTGCGTCATCTCTGTCCTCTGATGAAATCTCCATGCTGCTGACTTGCAAGACGCTAAGCGGCATGAGCGAGAGCACAGCGACGTGGAAGCTTTTCTTTCAGAAAGTCTCGGGAGTTCTGGAGGATGCTCTGTCAAAGTTCTCCAACAAGGTAGGCGACACGCCCTGCTTTCTCTGGAACCGAACATGGAGTGCTGCCTCGGAGCTCTGAATTGACATGCCCGGTTGTTTTCACAGACCCAAAGCAACGGTCGGCTTCAGTCCCATGTTCTCCATGCCATTGGAGAGGTGAAAGTCAACAACTTCAGCGCTGAACAACTGACGGATGCCAGCTTCATTGCCGCCTGGTTCCAGGACAGGCTGAGGCCATTTTTATCAGCAGTCTCCAGGGACTTTCTGTCCTGCCTTAGCACCAAGAACTTCAGTTGCGACACCTTCCAAGTTGTGTAAGTATGCTCAGTGCTGTGGAAATCCTCAAGTGGTGTTTAGCAGAGTAAAGTTCGGCAAGCCGTAACGTCCGCTGATCTTTCCTGATTCAGGGTGCAGGCTCTCGGGCGTCAAGCCTCCCTCATGGCGGAGGATCAAAAACGGGCTGCCTTCACTGATTTCATCCTTGGCTTCTTGACGAGAGATGACCTAACAGGTACTTTTTTAGTGCTATCACTGCCCTGAGTTGTCATCTCTCGTGATTTAGTTCCCTAAATACCCTTTTACGTCTCAGCTCGTCACAGTTATTTCAGCTTGCTCACGATTCACTGGTGTTCTGATGAATTCCCCCAATGCTCTGTGTTCAATTCAGACCGTGCCTGCCTTTCCAAAACCACGAGCAGTGCTGACTGGCTTAAGAAGAACATTGGCAATTTCTCCAGCTATGCCACCTTGGAGGATTTGAAGACCCTGAATAAAAATTTCTCTCGTGTGAGTAACTTTTGGCTTGCTCCAGTTGCTCAAGTAAACTGTCATTGTTTTGTTTTATTTCTCACTTTCTCTTTTTTTTAACAAACTATCTAATCTGTGATAACTTCTGTTGTCCGTGATGTGCTTCAGTTTGAGTCATTGGCACTGCTGACCCCTACCCAAGTAGCTGAACTCACACTGAGCTCTGGAGTACTGAACAACACCAATCAGATCAGCGCTGTGTTCGACCGACTGGAGGAAGGCGACGCTTTCAAGAGCGTAGAGGAGTTTCTGACGGTGCTGAGCACAGCTCATGAGGCAAGTCGATAAGTGAAAGTGTCTGACAGAGATCGCATTGATGCCGTGGAGAATAGCCCAAAGTACGCTGCTTTCTTACAGTGCCGTTCACAACCCTGGTTTTGTGTTTCTGCAGATTCCCGATATCACCCCTGCCGTGAGAGACGTGATGATGAACCGAACCTTCGTAATCATCAGATCGAAGATCCATGAATTTAAGGCCTCTGACTGGGTTGTGTGGTTCACTGTGAAGCTCATCCCTATTCTCCCCAGTTTCACTGCAGAAATGCTGGTCACAGTCACAGCTGAAATCAGCTGCACCAACTACCAAGTGATGTGAGTGCCTGAATTTGGATACAGGAAGTTTGTAGAGCTGCACCAATACGTCCACACAATCACCCTCTGTGGCTTTCTGTTGCAGCGTTAAAGGACTGGGGTCTGTGATCCCCAAAATGACACTCATCAGGATACAGGAGATAACCAAAGTTCTGTTGGGGCACCTGAAGAAATTTGCCACCCAATTTAGGAGTCCAGGTAGGCCCTCCTAGAGCACGCTTTTGCGGCATCCCTCTATTGCCAGAATTGAGCATGCTGAAGTGGGGTTTTTTCCAGCTGACAGCTCACCGTAGTTTTGTGTCGACTTCATAACAGTGCAGGTATGCAGACTAATCTTCCTCCACTCCTATCTTTATAAACAGATTGCAGACAGAACATTCACAGAGATTCTGAATGGCTTGAAGCCAACTTTGGCCCGTTCACCACAGTGGCCAGTTACTCAGACCTTAAGGAGTTGAACATCAGCATGGTAAAATAGCTAACCTTCTGTTATGTTTCTTTAGTCAAACATCTTTAAGAGATCCTTTGATTGGCACCCGTATTTGTGCTTCGTGTTGGGCAGAAAGCAGAGCTCTGACAGTCATGTGCAATTTCTTTGGTGTTTTGTTCACCTTAGCTGGCAGCTCTGGAAACCCTGTCACCCGATCAAAAAGCAGAGCTGCTGTTGGATCCGTCCACCGGTGCTCTAGAAAATGTGACCGTGGTGAAGGAGGTGTTGAGCAGCGTCCTAAAATCCTCAGATGAGGAGCAGCTTGAGAAATTCTTTGAAAAATTAGTGGAGGTCAGCAAAGTGGTGAGTGTTTTTTTTTTTTTTTTTGATGATGATGATGAGGATGAACCTGATTAACCTAAATGGCCTAGACCACGAATGTGATGCTTTTGAACAAGAAGGCAGTGTTTGAAGTTCCTGTCTTGTGTGTTTCTCTCCCTCCCCCAAGAAAAACATTACCTACATCACAAATGCGAACGTCCGAGACACAGTGCTGAACCTGACTTTGACTGCTCTGGCTCCCAAATTCCCCTTCTTCCAAACGAGTGACTACGAGCTGTGGTTTCAAATCAATCTTGTGGTCCTCCTGGCCAGCTTCCGCCCTTCAGTTCTGGTGGTGATCCCCACCAACCTGACCTGTGACTCTTACAAAGCAATGTGAGAAATCTGGCTCCTTTGGTTTCTTGTTTTTATGCAGTCGGTAAAAATAAGCTTTGAAAATCTGCATTTTTTTTATGTTTCTTTAGATTGAAAGGCCTGAAGGCAGCTCTGGCAGTTCTCCCATCTGGACTTGAAGGGGAGCTCAAGTCAAGCGTAGACCAACTTCTACAGTCACCACCACAAGGTATGGCATGACCAAAGTAAAACAAATGGATTCTGACAAAATGTATGTGAATGTAAGACATAGGCCAGTGGCCTCCTAATGACAGAAATCTCGTTCTCTTATTTTGGCTTCTCTTCAGACTGCACGCCTCCTCACCCCGTCGGTTTGGTAAGAACTAGATTGTTTTACATGGCTTATGAGTTGGGTTAAAGCCCAAGAGAAGCTGTTCATAATTATTTTCTCTTTTCTTTCTGCTTCATCTTCTCTCACAATAGTGCAAAGAAACATTAGTAGATGGTAAGTCAGAACACACAATGGTAGTTTGCGATTAATAGAATTTAGTTGTTTGGCAATAAGCTCATGAGATGGCTCGAAAGTTCTCCATCTTATCAATTTTTTGGTATTCCTTCACAGAAACAAGGCTGTGTCAAGATGTTAACAGGTGAGTGTCAGATTGGTGTCTTCTGAAAGCAGAGGTAGGCTTCATAAAGTGGTGTAAATGGAAATCATGCTTTTGTACCTTGCAGTGGTCAACTTGATGCCCAGCATTCGTCTGCTAATTTCTCGGCTCAGCTGTGTGACTTCAACATCTCTGATTATGCCTGCTCTTCAGTAAGTCTTCCATGAGCTGTGCTCACAATTACTTGACTTTCTGAAGTGTCCTGTGTCTCTGACTGCCTAAATCTCTCCACCTCTTTCAAGGTTGCGTCATCTCTGTCCTCTGATGACATCTCCATGCTGCTGACTTGCAAGACGCTAAGCGGCATGAGCGAGAGCACAGCGACGTGGAAGCTTTTCTTTCAGAAAGTCTCGGGAGTTCTGGAGGATGCTCTGTCAAAGTTCTCCAACAAGGTAGGCGACACGCCCTGCTTTCTCTGGAACAGAACATGGAGTGCTGCCTCGGAGCTCTGAATTGACATGCCCGGTTGTTTTCACAGACCCAAAGCAACGGTCGGCTTCAGTCCCATGTTCTCCATGCCATTGGAGAGGTGAAAGTCAACAACTTCAGCGCTGAACAACTGACGGATGCCAGCTTCATTGCCGCCTGGTTCCAGGACAGGCTGAGGCCATTTTTATCAGCAGTCTCCAGGGACTTTCTGTCCTGCCTTAGCACCAAGAACTTCAGTTGCGACACCTTCCAAGTTGTGTAAGTATGCTCAGTGCTGTGGAAATCCTCAAGTGGTGTTTAGCAGAGTAAAGTTCGGCAAGCCGTAACGTCCGCTGATCTTTCCTGATTCAGGGTGCAGGCTCTCGGGCGTCAAGCCTCCCTCATGGCGGAGGATCAAAAACGGGCTGCCTTCACTGATTTCATCCTTGGCTTCTTGACGAGAGATGACCTAACAGGTACTTTTTTAGTGCTATCACTACCCTGAGTTGTCATCTCTCGTGATTTAGTTCCCTAAATACCCTTTTACGTCTCAGCTCGTCACAGTTATTTCAGCTTGCTCACGATTCACTGGTGTTCTGATGAATTCCCCCAATGCTCTGTGTTCAATTCAGACCGTGCCTGCCTTTCCAAAACCACGAGCAGTGCTGACTGGCTTAAGAAGAACATTGGCAATTTCTCCAGCTATGCCACCTTGGAGGATTTGAAGACCCTGAATAAAAATTTCTCTCGTGTGAGTAACTTTTGGCTTGCTCCAGTTGCTCAAGTAAACTGTCATTGTTTTGTTTTATTTCTCACTTTCTCTTTTTTTTAACAAACTACTTAATCTGTGATAACTTCTGTTGTCCGTGATGTGCTTCAGTTTGAGTCATTGGCACTGCTGACCCCTACCCAAGTAGCTGAACTCACACTGAGCTCTGGAGTACTGAACAACACCAATCAGATCAGCGCTGTGTTCGACCGACTGGAGGAAGGCGACGCTTTCAAGAGCGTAGAGGAGTTTCTGACGGTGCTGAGCACAGCTCATGAGGCAAGTCGATAAGTGAAAGTGTCTGACAGAGATCGCATTGATGCCGTGGAGAATAGCCCAAAGTACGCTGCTTTCTTACAGTGCCGTTCACAACCCTGGTTTTGTGTTTCTGCAGATTCCCGATATCACCCCTGCCGTGAGAGACGTGATGATGAACCGAACCTTCGTAATCATCAGATCGAAGATCCAGGAATTTAAGGCCTCTGACTGGGTTGTGTGGTTCACTGTGAAGCTCATCCCTATCCTCCCCAGTTTCACTGCAGAAATGCTGGTCACAGTCACAGCTGAAATCAGCTGCACCAACTACCAAGTGATGTGAGTGCCTGAATTTGGAGACAGGAAGTTTGTAGAGCTGCACCAATACATCCACACAATCACCCTCTGTGGCTTTCTGTTGCAGCGTTAAAGGACTGGGGTCTGTGATCCCCAAAATGACACTCATCAGGATACAGGAGATAACCAAAGTTCTGTTGGGGCACCTGAAGAAATTTGCCACCCAATTTAGGAGTCCAGGTAGGCCCTCCTAGAGCACGCTT
This sequence comes from Romanogobio albipinnatus, assembly GCA_023566225.1. Taxonomy (NCBI): domain Eukaryota; kingdom Metazoa; phylum Chordata; class Actinopteri; order Cypriniformes; family Gobionidae; genus Romanogobio; species Romanogobio albipinnatus. The sequence continues at coordinate 280,117 of CM042241.1, forward strand.
TTGCGGCATCCCTCTATTGCCAGAATTGAGCATGCTGAAGTGGGGGTTTTTTCCAGCTTACAGCTCACCGTAGTTTTGTGTCGACTTCATAACAGTGCAGGTATGCAGACTAATCTTCCTCCACTCCTATCTTTATAAACAGATTGCAGACAGAACATTCACAGAGATTCTGAATGGCTTGAAGCCAACTTGGGCCCGTTCACCACAGTGGCCAGTTACTCAGACCTTAAGGAGTTGAACATCAGCATGGTAAAATAACTAACCTTCTGTTATGTTTCTTTAGTCAAACAGCTTTAAGAGATCCTTTGATTGGCACCCGTATTTGTGCTTCGTGTTGGGCAGAAAGCAGAGCTCTGACAGTCATGTGCAATTTCTTTGGTGTTTTGTTCACCTTAGCTGGCAGCTCTGGAAACCCTGTCACCCGATCAAAAAGCAGAGCTGCTGTTGGATCCGTCCACCGGTGCTCTAGAAAATGTGACCGTGGTGAAGGAGGTGTTGAGCAGCGTCCTAAAATCCTCAGATGAGGAGCAGCTTGAGAAATTCTTTGAAAAATTAGTGGAGGTCAGCAAAGTGGTGAGTGTTTTTTTTTTTTTTTTTGATGATGATGATGATGATGATGAGGATGAACCTGATTAACCTAAATGGCCTAGACCACGAATGTGATGCTTTTGAACAAGAAGGCAGTGTTTGAAGTTCCTGTCTTGTGTGTTTCTCTCCCTCCCCCAAGAAAAACATTACCTACATCACAAATGCGAACGTCCGAGACACAGTGCTGAACCTGACTTTGACTGCTCTGGCTCCCAAATTCCCCTTCTTCCAAACGAGTGACTACGAGCTGTGGTTTCAAATCAATCTCGTGGTCCTGCTGGCCAGCTTCCGCCCTTCAGTTCTGGTGGTGATCCCCACCAACCTCACCTGTGACTCTTACAAAGCAATGTGAGAAATCTGGCTCCTTTGGTTTCTTGTTTTTATGCAGTCGGTAAAAATAAGCTTTGAAAATCTGCATTTTTTAAAAATGTTTCTTTAGATTGAAAGGCCTGAAGGCAGCTCTGGCAGTTCTCCCATCTGGACTTGAAGGGGAGCTCAAGTCAAGCGTAGACCAACTTCTACAGTCACCACCACAAGGTATGGCATGACCAAAGTAAAACAAATGGATTCTGACAAAATGTATGTGAATGTAAGACATAGGCCAGTGGCCTCCTAATGACAGAAATCTCGTTCTCTTATTTTGGCTTCTCTTCAGACTGCACGCCTCCTCGCCCCGTCGGTTTGGTAAGAACTAGATTGTTTTACATGGCTTATGAGTTGGGTTAAAGCCCAAGAGAAGCTGTTCATAATTATTTTCTCTTTTCTTTCTGCTTCATCTTCTCTCACAATAGTGCAAAGAAACATTAGTAGATGGTAAGTCAGAACACACAATGGTAGTTTGCGATTAATAGAATTTAGTTGTTTGGCAATAAGCTCATGAGATGGCTCGAAAGTTCTCCATCTGATCAATTTTTTGGTATTCCTTCACAGAAACGAGGCTGTGTCAAGATGTTAACAGGTGAGTGTCAGATTGGTGTCTTCTGAAAGCAGAGGTAGGCTTCATAAAGTGGTGTAAATGGAAATCATGCTTTTGTACCTTGCAGTGGTCAACTTGATGCCCAGCATTCGTCTGCTAATTTCTCGGCTCAGCTGTGTGACTTCAACATCTCTGATTATGCCTGCTCTTCAGTAAGTCTTCCATGAGCTGTGCTCACAATTACTTGACTTTCTGAAGTGTCCTGTGTCTCTGACTGCCTAAATTTCTCCACCTCTTTCAAGGTTGCGTCATCTCTGTCCTCTGATGACATCTCCATGCTGCTGACTTGCAAGACGCTAAGCGGCATGAGCGAGAGCACAGCGACGTGGAAGCTTTTCTTTCAGAAAGTCTCGGGAGTTCTGGAGGATGCTCTGTCAAAGTTCTCCAACAAGGTAGGCGACACCCCCTGCTTTCTCTGGAACAGAACATGGAGTGCTGCCTCGGAGCTCTGAATTGACATGCCCGGTTGTTTTCACAGACCCAAAGCAACGGTCGGCTTCAGTCCCATGTTCTCCATGCCATTGGAGAGGTGAAAGTCAACAACTTCAGCGCTGAACAACTGACGGATGCCAGCTTCATTGCCGCCTGGTTCCAGGACAGGCTGAGGCCATTTTTATCAGCAGTCTCCAGGGACTTTCTGTCCTGCCTTAGCACCAAGAACTTCAGTTGCGACACCTTCCAAGTTGTGTAAGTATGCTCAGTGCTGTGGAAATCCTCAAGTGGTGTTTAGCAGAGTAAAGTTCGGCAAGCCGTAACGTCCGCTGATCTTTCCTGATTCAGGGTGCAGGCTCTCGGTCGCCAAGCATCCCTCATGGCGGAGGATCAAAAACGGGCTGCCTTCACTGATTTCATCCTTGGCTTCTTGACGAGAGATGACCTAACAGGTACTTTTTTAGTGCTATCACTGCCCTGAGTTGTCATCTCTCGTGATTTAGTTCCCCAAATACCCTTTTACGTCTCAGCTCGTCACAGTTATTTCAGCTTGCTCACGATTCACTGGTGTTATGATGAATTCCCCCAATGCTCTGTGTTCAATTCAGACCGTGCCTGTCTTTCCAAAACCACGAGCAGTGCTGACTGGCTTAAGAAGAACATTGGCAATTTCTCCAGCTATGCCACCTTGGAGGATTTGAAGACCCTGAATAAAAATTTCTCTCGTGTGAGTAACTTTTGGCTTGCTCCAGTTGCTCAAGTAAACTGTCATTGTTTTGTTTTATTTCTCACTTTCTCTTTTTTTTAACAAACTACTTAATCTGTGATAACTTCTGTTGTCCGTGATGTGCTTCAGTTTGAGTCATTGGCACTGCTGACCCCTACCCAAGTAGCTGAACTCACACTGAGCTCTGGAGTACTGAACAACACCAATCAGATCAGCGCTGTGTTCGACCGACTGGAGGAAGGCGACGCTTTCAAGAGCGTAGAGGAGTTTCTGACGGTGCTGAGCACAGCTCATGAGGCAAGTCGATAAGTGAAAGTGTCTGACAGAGATCGCATTGATGCCGTGGAGAATAGCCCAAAGTACGCTGCTTTCTTACAGTGCCGTTCACAACCCTGGTTTTGTGTTTCTGCAGATTCCCGATATCACCCCTGCCGTGAGAGACGTGATGATGAACCGAACCTTCGTAATCATCAGATCGAAGATCCATGAATTTAAGGCCTCTGACTGGGTTGTGTGGTTCACTGTGAAGCTCATCCCTATCCTCCCCAGTTTCACTGCAGAAATGCTGGTCACAGTCACAGCTGAAATCAGCTGCACCAACTACCAAGTGATGTGAGTGCCTGAATTTGGAGACAGGAAGTTTGTAGAGCTGCACCAATACGTCCACACAATCACCCTCTGTGGCTTTCTGTTGCAGCATTAAAGGACTGGGGTCTGTGATCCCCAAAATGACACTCATCAGGATACAGGAGATAACCAAAGTTCTGTTGGGGCACCTGAAGAAATTTGCCACCCAATTTAGGAGTACAGGTAGGCCCTCCTAGAGCACGCTTTTGCGGCATCCCTCTATTGCCAGAATTGAGCATGTTGAAGTGGGGTTTTTTTCCAGCTGACAGCTCACCATAGTTTTGTGTCGACTTCATAACAGTGCAGGTATGCAGACTGATCTTCCTCCACTCCTATCTTTATAAACAGATTGCAGACAGAACATTCACAGAGATTCTGAATGGCTTGTAGCCAACTTGGGCCCGTTCACCACAGTGGCCAGTTACTCAGACCTTAAGGAGTTGAACATCAGCATGGTAAAATAGCTAACCTTCTGTTATGTTTCTTTAGTCAAACAGCTTTAAGAGATCCTTTGATTGGCACCCGTATTTGTGCTTCGTGTTGGGCAGAAAGCAGAGCTCTGACAGTCATGTGCAATTTCTTTGGTGTTTTGTTCACCTTAGCTGGCAGCTCTGGAAACCCTGTCACCCGATCAAAAAGCAGAGCTGCTGTTGGATCCGTCCACCGGTGCTCTAGAAAATGTGACCGTGGTGAAGGAGGTGTTGAGCAGCGTCCTAAAATCCTCAGATGAGGAGCAGCTTGAGAAATTCTTTGAAAAATTAGTGGAGGTCAGCAAAGTGGTGAGTGTTTTTTTTTTTTTTTTGATGATGATGATGATGATGAGGATGAACCTGATTAACCTAAATGGCCTAGACCACGAATGTGATGCTTTTGAACAAGAAGGCAGTGTTTGAAGTTCCTGTCTTGTGTGTTTCTCTCCCTCCCCCAAGAAAAACATTACCTACATCACAAATGCGAACGTCCGAGACACAGTGCTGAACCTGACTTTGACTGCTCTGGCTCCCAAATTCCCCTTCTTCCAAACGAGTGACTACAAGCTGTGGTTTCAAATCAATCTCATGGTCCTCCTGGCCAGCTTCCGCCCTTCAGTTCTGGTGGTGATCCCCACCAACCTGACCTGTGACTCTTACAAAGCAATGTGAGAAATCTGGCTCCTTTGGTTAATTGTTTTTATGCAGTTGGTAAAAATAAGCTTTGAAAATCTGCATTTTTTTTATGTTTCTTTAGATTGAAAGGCCTGAAGGCAGCTCTGGCAGTTCTCCCATCTGGACTTGAAGGGGAGCTCAAGTCAAGCGTAGACCAACTTCTACAGTCACCACCACAAGGTATGGCATGACCAAAGTAAAACAAATGGATTCTGACAAAATGTATGTGAATGTAAGACATAGGCCAGTGGCCTCCTAATGACAGAAATCTCGTTCTCTTATTTTGGCTTCTCTTCAGACTGCACGCCTCCTCACCCCGTCGGTTTGGTAAGAACTAGATTGTTTTACATGGCTTATGAGTTGGGTTAAAGCCCAAGAGAAGCTGTTCATAATTATTTTCTCTTTTCTTTCTGCTTCATCTTCTCTCACAATAGTGCAAAGAAACATTAGTAGATGGTAAGTCAGAACACACAATGGTACTTTAGGATTAATAGAATTTAGTTGTTTGGCAATAAGCTCATGAGATGGCTTGAAAGTTCTCCATCTGATCAATTTTTTGGTATTCCTTCACAGAAACGAGGCTATGTCAAGATGTTAACAGGTGAGTGTCAGATTGGTGTCTTCTGAAAGCAGAGGTAGGCTTCATAAAGTGGTGTAAATGGAAATCATGCTTTTGTACCTTGCAGTGGTCAACTTGATGCCCAGCATTCGTCTGCTAATTTCTCGGCTCAGCTGTGTGACTTCAACATCTCTGATTATGCCTGCTCTTCAGTAAGTCTTCCATGAGCTGTGCTCACAATTACTTGACTTTCTGAAGTGTCCTGTGTCTCTGACTGCCTAAATCTCTCCACCTCTTTCAAGGTTGCGTCATCTCTGTCCTCTGATGAAATCTCCATGCTGCTGACTTGCAAGACGCTAAGCGGCATGAGCGAGAGCACAGCGACGTGGAAGCTTTTCTTTCAGAAAGTCTCGGGAGTTCTGGAGGATGCTCTGTCAAAGTTCTCCAACAAGGTAGGCGACACGCCCTGCTTTCTCTGGAACAGAACATGGAGTGCTGCCTCGGAGCTCTGAATTGACATGCCCGGTTGTTTTCACAGACCCAAAGCAACGGTCAGCTTCAGTCCCATGTTCTCCATGCCATTGGAGAGGTGAAAGTCAACAACTTCAGCGCTGAACAGCTGACGGATGCCAGCTTCGTTGCCGCCTGGTTCCAGGACAGGCTGAGGCCATTTTTATCAGCAGTCTCCAGGGACTTTCTGTCCTGCCTTAGCACCAAGAACTTCAGTTGCGACACCTTCCAAGTTGTGTAAGTATGCTCAGTGCTGTGGAAATCCTCAAGTGGTGTTTAGCCGAGTAAAGTTCGGCAAGCCGTAACGTCCGCTGATCTTTCCTGATTCAGGGTGCAGGCTCTCGGGCGTCAAGCCTCCCTCATGGCGGAGGATCAAAAACGGGCTGCCTTCACTGATTTCATCCTTGGCTTCTTGACGAGAGATGACCTAACAGGTACTTTTTTAGTGCTATCACTGCCCTGAGTTGTCATCTCTCGTGATTTAGTTCCCTAAATACCCTTTTACGTCTCAGCTCGTCACAGTTATTTCAGCTTGCTCACGATTCACTGGTGTTCTGATGAATTCCCCCAATGCTCTGTGTTCAATTCAGACCGTGCCTGCCTTTCCAAAACCACGAGCAGTGCTGACTGGCTTAAGAAGAACATTGGCAATTTCTCCAGCTATGCCACCTTGGAGGATTTGAAGACCCTGAATAAAAATTTCTCTCGTGTGAGTAACTTTTGGCTTGCTCCAGTTGCTCAAGTAAACTGTCATTGTTTTGTTTTATTTCTCACTTTCTCTTTTTTTTAACAAACTATCTAATCTGTGATAACTTCTGTTGTCCGTGATGTGCTTCAGTTTGAGTCATTGGCACTGCTGACCCCTACCCAAGTAGCTGAACTCACACTAAGCTCTGGAGTACTGAACAACACCAATCAGATCAGCACTGTGTTCGACCGACTGGAGGAAGGCGACGCTTTCAAGAGCGTAGAGGAGTTTCTGACGGTGCTGAGCACAGCTCATGAGGCAAGTCGATAAGTGAAAGTGTCTGACAGAGATCGCATTGATGCCGTGGAGAATAGCCCAAAGTACGCTGCTTTCTTACAGTGCCGTTCACAACCCTGGTTTTGTGTTTCTGCAGATTCCCGATATCACCCCTGCCGTGAGAGACGTGATGATGAACCGAACCTTCGTAATCATCAGATCGAAGATCCATGAATTTAAGGCCTCTGACTGGGTTGTGTGGTTCACTGTGAAGCTCATCCCTATCCTCCCCAGTTTCACTGCAGAAATGCTGGTCACAGTCACAGCTGAAATCAGCTGCACCAACTACCAAGTGATGTGAGTGCCTGAATTTGGAGACAGGAAGTTTGTAGAGCTGCACCAATACGTCCACACAATCACCCTCTGTGGCTTTCTGTTGCAGCATTAAAGGACTGGGGTCTGTGATCCCCAAAATGACACTCATCAGGATACAGGAGATAACCAAAGTTCTGTTGGGGCACCTGAAGAAATTTGCCACCCAATTTAGGAGTCCAGGTAGGCCCTCCTAGAGCACGCTTTTGCGGCATCCCTCTATTGCCAGAATTGAGCATGTTGAAGTGGGGTTTTTTTCCAGCTGACAGCTCACCATAGTTTTGTGTCGACTTCATAACAGTGCAGGTATGCAGACTGATCTTCCTCCACTCCTATCTTTATAAACAGATTGCAGACAGAACATTCACAGAGATTCTGAATGGCTTGAAGCCAACTTGGGCCCGTTCACCACAGTGGCCAGTTACTCAGACCTTAAGGAGTTGAACATCAGCATGGTAAAATAGCTAACCTTCTGTTATGTTTCTTTAGTCAAACAGCTTTAAGAGATCCTTTGATTGGCACCCGTATTTGTGCTTCGTGTTGGGCAGAAAGCAGAGCTCTGACAGTCATGTGCAATTTCTTTGGTGTTTTGTTCACCTTAGCTGGCAGCTCTGGAAACCCTGTCACCCGATCAAAAAGCAGAGCTGCTGTTGGATCCGTCCACCGGTGCTCTAGAAAATGTGACCGTGGTGAAGGAGGTGTTGAGCAGCGTCCTAAAATCCTCAGATGAGGAGCAGCTTGAGAAATTCTTTGAAAAATTAGTGGAGGTCAGCAAAGTGGTGAGTGTTTTTTTTTTTTTTTTTGATGATGATGATGATGATGAGGATGAACCTGATTAACCTAAATGGCCTAGACCACGAATGTGATGCTTTTGAACAAGAAGGCAGTGTTTGAAGTTCCTGTCTTGTGTGTTTCTCTCCCTCCCCCAAGAAAAACATTACCTACATCACAAATGCGAACGTCCGAGACACAGTGCTGAACCTGACTTTGACTGCTCTGGCTCCCAAATTCCCCTTCTTCCAAACGAGTGACTACAAGCTGTGGTTTCAAATCAATCTCATGGTCCTCCTGGCCAGCTTCCGCCCTTCAGTTCTGGTGGTGATCCCCACCAACCTGACCTGTGACTCTTACAAAGCAATGTGAGAAATCTGGCTCCTTTGGTTAATTGTTTTTATGCAGTCGGTAAAAATAAGCTTTGAAAATCTGCATTTTTTTATGTTTCTTTAGATTGAAAGGCCTGAAGGCAGCTCTGGCAGTTCTCCCATCTGGACTTGAAGGGGAGCTCAAGTCAAGCGTAGACCAACTTCTACAGTCACCACCACAAGGTATGGCATGACCAAAGTAAAACAAATGGATTCTGACAAAATGTATGTGAATGTAAGACATAGGCCAGTGGCCTCCTAATGACAGAAATCTCGTTCTCTTATTTTGGCTTCTCTTCAGACTGCACGCCTCCTCACCCCGTCGTTTTGGTAAGAACTAGATTGTTTTACATGGCTTATGAGTTGGGTTAAAGCCCAAGAGAAGCTGTTCATAATTATTTTCTCTTTTCTTTCTGCTTCATCTTCTCTCACAATAGTGCAAAGAAACATTAGTAGATGGTAAGTCAGAACACACAATGGTAGTTTGCGATTAATAGAATTTAGTTGTTTGGCAATAAGCTCATGAGATGGCTCGAAAGTTCTCCATCTGATCAATTTTTTGGTATTCCTTCACAGAAACGAGGCTGTGTCAAGATGTTAACAGGTGAGTGTCAGATTGGTGTCTTCTGAAAGCAGAGGTAGGCTTCATAAAGTGGTGTAAATGGAAATCATGCTTTTGTACCTTGCAGTGGTCAACTTGATGCCCAGCATTCGTCTGCTAATTTCTCGGCTCAGCTGTGTGACTTCAACATCTCTGATTATGCCTGCTCTTCAGTAAGTCTTCCATGAGCTGTGCTCACAATTACTTGACTTTCTGAAGTGTCCTGTGTCTCTGACTGCCTAAATTTCTCCACCTCTTTCAAGGTTGCGTCATCTCTGTCCTCTGATGACATCTCCATGCTGCTGACTTGCAAGACGCTAAGCGGCATGAGCGAGAGCACAGCGACGTGGAAGCTTTTCTTTCAGAAAGTCTCGGGAGTTCTGGAGGATGCTCTGTCAAAGTTCTCCAACAAGGTAGGCGACACCCCCTGCTTTCTCTGGAACAGAACATGGAGTGCTGCCTCGGAGCTCTGAATTGACATGCCCGGTTGTTTTCACAGACCCAAAGCAACGGTCGGCTTCAGTCCCATGTTCTCCATGCCATTGGAGAGGTGAAAGTCAACAACTTCAGCGCTGAACAACTGACGGATGCCAGCTTCGTTGCCGCCTGGTTCCAGGACAGGCTGAGGCCATTTTTATCAGCAGTCTCCAGGGACTTTCTGTCCTGCCTTAGCACCAAGAACTTCAGTTGCGACACCTTCCAAGTTGTGTAAGTATGCTCAGTGCTGTGGAAATCCTCAAGTGGTGTTTAGCAGAGTAAAGTTCGGCAAGCCGTAACGTCCGCTGATCTTTCCTGATTCAGGGTGCAGGCTCTCGGTCGCCAAGCATCCCTCATGGCGGAGGATCAAAAACGGGCTGCCTTCACTGATTTCATCCTTGGCTTCTTGACGAGAGATGACCTAACAGGTACTTTTTTAGTGCTATCACTGCCCTGAGTTGTCATCTCTCGTGATTTAGTTCCCCAAATACCCTTTTACGTCTCAGCTCGTCACAGTTATTTCAGCTTGCTCACGATTCACTGGTGTTATGATGAATTCCCCCAATGCTCTGTGTTCAATTCAGACCGTGCCTGTCTTTCCAAAACCACGAGCAGTGCTGACTGGCTTAAGAAGAACATTGGCAATTTCTCCAGCTATGCCACCTTGGAGGATTTGAAGACCCTGAATAAAAATTTCTCTCGTGTGAGTAACTTTTGGCTTGCTCCAGTTGCTCAAGTAAACTGTCATTGTTTTGTTTTATTTCTCACTTTCTCTTTTTTTTAACAAACTACTTAATCTGTGATAACTTCTGTTGTCCGTGATGTGCTTCAGTTTGAGTCATTGGCACTGCTGACCCCTACCCAAGTAGCTGAACTCACACTGAGCTCTGGAGTACTGAACAACACCAATCAGATCAGCGCTGTGTTCGACCGACTGGAGGAAGGCGACGCTTTCAAGAGCGTAGAGGAGTTTCTGACGGTGCTGAGCACAGCTCATGAGGCAAGTCGATAAGTGAAAGTGTCTGACAGAGATCGCATTGATGCCGTGGAGAATAGCCCAAAGTACGCTGCTTTCTTACAGTGCCGTTCACAACCCTGGTTTTGTGTTTCTGCAGATTCCCGATATCACCCCTGCCGTGAGAGACGTGATGATGAACCGAACCTTCGTAATCATCAGATCGAAGATCCATGAATTTAAGGCCTCTGACTGGGTTGTGTGGTTCACTGTGAAGCTCATCCCTATCCTCCCCAGTTTCACTGCAGAAATGCTGGTCACAGTCACAGCTGAAATCAGCTGCACCAACTACCAAGTGATGTGAGTGCCTGAATTTGGAGACAGGAAGTTTGTAGAGCTGCACCAATACGTCCACACAATCACCCTCTGTGGCTTTCTGTTGCAGCATTAAAGGACTGGGGTCTGTGATCCCCAAAATGACACTCATCAGGATACAGGAGATAACCAAAGTTCTGTTGGGGCACCTGAAGAAATTTGCCACCCAATTTAGGAGTACAGGTAGGCCCTCCTAGAGCACGCTTTTGCGGCATCCCTCTATTGCCAGAATTGAGCATGTTGAAGTGGGGTTTTTTTCCAGCTGACAGCTCGCCATAGTTTTGTGTCGACTTCATAACAGTGCAGGTATGCAGACTGATCTTCCTCCACTCCTATCTTTATAAACAGATTGCAGACAGAACATTCACAGAGATTCTGAATGGCTTGAAGCCAACTTGGGCCCGTTCACCACAGTGGCCAGTTACTCAGACCTTAAGGAGTTGAACATCAGCATGGTAAAATAGCTAACCTTCTGTTATGTTTCTTTAGTCAAACAGCTTTAAGAGATCCTTTGATTGGCACCCGTATTTGTGCTTCGTGTTGGGCAGAAAGCAGAGCTCTGACAGTCATGTGCAATTTCTTTGGTGTTTTGTTCACCTTAGCTGGCAGCTCTGGAAACCCTGTCACCCGATCAAAAAGCAGAGCTGCTGTTGGATCCGTCCACCGGTGCTCTAGAAAATGTGACCGTGGTGAAGGAGGTGTTGAGCAGCGTCCTAAAATCCTCAGATGAGGAGCAGCTTGAGAAATTCTTTGAAAAATTAGTGGAGGTCAGCAAAGTGGTGAGTGTTTTTTTTTTTTTTTTTGATGATGATGATGATGATGAGGATGAACCTGATTAACCTAAATGGCCTAGACCACGAATGTGATGCTTTTGAACAAGAAGGCAGTGTTTGAAGTTCCTGTCTTGTGTGTTTCTCTCCCTCCCCCAAGAAAAACATTACCTACATCACAAACGCGAACGTCCGAGACACAGTGCTGAACCTGACTTTGACTGCTCTGGCTCCCAAATTCCCCTTCTTCCAAACGAGTGACTACAAGCTGTGGTTTCAAATCAATCTCATGGTCCTCCTGGCCAGCTTCCGCCCTTCAGTTCTGGTGGTGATCCCCACCAACCTGACCTGTGACTCTTACAAAGCAATGTGAGAAATCTGGCTCCTTTGGTTAATTGTTTTTATGCAGTCGGTAAAAATAAGCTTTGAAAATCTGCATTTTTTTTATGTTTCTTTAGATTGAAAGGCCTGAAGGCAGCTCTGGCAGTTCTCCCATCTGGACTTGAAGGGGAGCTCAAGTCAAGCGTAGACCAACTTCTACAGTCACCACCACAAGGTATGGCATGACCAAAGTAAAACAAATGGATTCTGACAAAATGTATGTGAATGTAAGACATAGGCCAGTGGCCTCCTAATGACAGAAATCTCGTTCTCTTATTTTGGCTTCTCTTCAGACTGCACGCCTCCTCACCCCGTCGGTTTGGTAAGAACTAGATTGTTTTACATGGCTTATGAGTTGGGTTAAAGCCCAAGAGAAGCTGTTCATAATTATTTTCTCTTTTCTTTCTGCTTCATCTTCTCTCACAATAGTGCAAAGAAACATTAGTAGATGGTAAGTCAGAACACACAATGGTACTTTAGGATTAATAGAATTTAGTTGTTTGGCAATAAGCTCATGAGATGGCTTGAAAGTTCTCCATCTGATCAATTTTTTGGTATTCCTTCACAGAAACGAGGCTATGTCAAGATGTTAACAGGTGAGTGTCAGATTGGTGTCTTCTGAAAGCAGAGGTAGGCTTCATAAAGTGGTGTAAATGGAAATCATGCTTTTGTACCTTGCAGTGGTCAACTTGATGCCCAGCATTCGTCTGCTAATTTCTCGGCTCAGCTGTGTGACTTCAACATCTCTGATTATGCCTGCTCTTCAGTAAGTCTTCCATGAGCTGTGCTCACAATTACTTGACTTTCTGAAGTGTCCTGTGTCTCTGACTGCCTAAATCTCTCCACCTCTTTCAAGGTTGCGTCATCTCTGTCCTCTGATGAAATCTCCATGCTGCTGACTTGCAAGACGCTAAGCGGCATGAGCGAGAGCACAGCGACGTGGAAGCTTTTCTTTCAGAAAGTCTCGGGAGTTCTGGAGGATGCTCTGTCAAAGTTCTCCAACAAGGTAGGCGACACGCCCTGCTTTCTCTGGAACAGAACATGGAGTGCTGCCTCGGAGCTCTGAATTGACATGCCCGGTTGTTTTCACAGACCCAAAGCAACGGTCAGCTTCAGTCCCATGTTCTCCATGCCATTGGAGAGGTGAAAGTCAACAACTTCAGCGCTGAACAGCTGACGGATGCCAGCTTCGTTGCCGCCTGGTTCCAGGACAGGCTGAGGCCATTTTTATCAGCAGTCTCCAGGGACTTTCTGTCCTGCCTTAGCACCAAGAACTTCAGTTGCGACACCTTCCAAGTTGTGTAAGTATGCTCAGTGCTGTGGAAATCCTCAAGTGGTGTTTAGCCGAGTAAAGTTCGGCAAGCCGTAACGTCCGCTGATCTTTCCTGATTCAGGGTGCAGGCTCTCGGGCGTCAAGCCTCCCTCATGGCGGAGGATCAAAAACGGGCTGCCTTCACTGATTTCATCCTTGGCTTCTTGACGAGAGATGACCTAACAGGTACTTTTTTAGTGCTATCACTGCCCTGAGTTGTCATCTCTCGTGATTTAGTTCCCTAAATACCCTTTTACGTCTCAGCTCGTCACAGTTATTTCAGCTTGCTCACGATTCACTGGTGTTCTGATGAATTCCCCCAATGCTCTGTGTTCAATTCAGACCGTGCCTGCCTTTCCAAAACCACGAGCAGTGCTGACTGGCTTAAGAAGAACATTGGCAATTTCTCCAGCTATGCCACCTTGGAGGATTTGAAGACCCTGAATAAAAATTTCTCTCGTGTGAGTAACTTTTGGCTTGCTCCAGTTGCTCAAGTAAACTGTCATTGTTTTGTTTTATTTCTCACTTTCTCTTTTTTTTAACAAACTATCTAATCTGTGATAACTTCTGTTGTCCGTGATGTGCTTCAGTTTGAGTCATTGGCACTGCTGACCCCTACCCAAGTAGCTGAACTCACACTAAGCTCTGGAGTACTGAACAACACCAATCAGATCAGCGCTGTGTTCGACCGACTGGAGGAAGGCGACGCTTTCAAGAGCGTAGAGGAGTTTCTGACGGTGCTGAGCACAGCTCATGAGGCAAGTCGATAAGTGAAAGTGTCTGACAGAGATCGCATTGATGCCGTGGAGAATAGCCCAAAGTACGCTGCTTTCTTACAGTGCCGTTCACAACCCTGGTTTTGTGTTTCTGCAGATTCCCGATATCACCCCTGCCGTGAGAGACGTGATGATGAACCGAACCTTCGTAATCATCAGATCGAAGATCCATGAATTTAAGGCCTCTGACTGGGTTGTGTGGTTCACTGTGAAGCTCATCCCTATCCTCCCCAGTTTCACTGCAGAAATGCTGGTCACAGTCACAGCTGAAATCAGCTGCACCAACTACCAAGTGATGTGAGTGCCTGAATTTGGAGACAGGAAGTTTGTAGAGCTGCACCAATACGTCCACACAATCACCCTCTGTGGCTTTCTGTTGCAGCATTAAAGGACTGGGGTCTGTGATCCCCAAAATGACACTCATCAGGATACAGGAGATAACCAAAGTTCTGTTGGGGCACCTGAAGAAATTTGCCACCCAATTTAGGAGTCCAGGTAGGCCCTCCTAGAGCACGCTTTTGCGGCATCCCTCTATTGCCAGAATTGAGCATGCTGAAGTGGGGTTTTTTCCAGCTGACAGCTCACCGTAGTTTTGTGTCGACTTCATAACAGTGCAGGTATGCAGACTAATCTTCCTCCACTCCTATCTTTATAAACAGATTGCAGACAGAACATTCACAGAGATTCTGAATGGCTTGAAGCCAACTTGGGCCCGTTCACCACAGTGGCCAGTTACTCAGACCTTAAGGAGTTGAACATCAGCATGGTAAAATAGCTAACCTTCTGTTATGTTTCTTTAGTCAAACAGCTTTAAGAGATCCTTTGATTGGCACCCGTATTTGTGCTTCGTGTTGGGCAGAAAGCAGAGCTCTGACAGTCATGTGCAATTTCTTTGGTGTTTTGTTCACCTTAGCTGGCAGCTCTGGAAACCCTGTCACCCGATCAAAAAGCAGAGCTGCTGTTGGATCCGTCCACCGGTGCTCTAGAAAATGTGACCGTGGTGAAGGAGGTGTTGAGCAGCGTCCTAAAATCCTCAGATGAGGAGCAGCTTGAGAAATTCTTTGAAAAATTAGTGGAGGTCAGCAAAGTGGTGAGTGTTTTTTTTTTTTTTTTTTTGATTATGATGATGAGGATGAACCTGATTAACCTAAATGGCCTAGACCATGAATGTGATGCTTTTGAACAAGAAGGCAGTGTTTGAAGTTCCTGTCTTGTGTGTTTCTCTCCCTCCCCCAAGAAAAACATTACCTACATCACAAATGCGAATGTCCGAGACACAGTGCTGAACCTGACTTTGACTGCTCTGGCTCCCAAATTCCCCTTCTTCCAAACGAGTGACTACAAGCTGTGGTTTCAAATCAATCTCATGGTCCTCCTGGCCAGCTTCCGCCCTTCAGTTCTGGTGGTGATCCCCACCAACCTGACCTGTGACTCTTACAAAGCAATGTGAGAAATCTGGATCCTTTGGTTAATTGTTTTTATGCAGTCGGTAAAAAATAAGCTTTGAAAATCTGCATTTTTTTATGTTTCTTTAGATTGAAAGGCCTGAAGGCAGCTCTGGCAGTTCTCCCATCTGGACTTGAAGGGGAGCTCAAGTCAAGCGTAGACCAACTTCTACAGTCACCACCACAAGGTATGGCATGACCAAAGTAAAACAAATGGATTCTGACAAAATGTATGTGAATGTAAGACATAGGCCAGTGGCCTCCTAATGACAGAAATCTCGTTCTCTTATTTTGGCTTCTCTTCAGACTGCACGCCTCCTCACCCCGTCGGTTTGGTAAGAACTAGATTGTTTTACATGGCTTATGAGTTGGGTTAAAGCCCAAGAGAAGCTGTTCATAATTATTTTCTCTTTTCTTTCTGCTTCATCTTCTCTCACAATAGTGCAAAGAAACATTAGTAGATGGTAAGTCAGAACACACAATGGTAGTTTGCGATTAATAGAATTTAGTTGTTTGGCAATAAGCTCATGAGATGGCTTGAAAGTTCTCCATCTGATCAATTTTTTGGTATTCCTTCACAGAAACGAGGCTGTGTCAAGATGTTAACAGGTGAGTGTCAGATTGGTGTCTTCTGAAAGCAGAGGTAGGCTTCATAAAGTGGTGTAAATGGAAATCATGCTTTTGTACCTTGCAGTGGTCAACTTGATGCCCAGCATTCGTCTGCTAATTTCTCGGCTCAGCTGTGTGACTTCAACATCTCTGATTATGCCTGCTCTTCAGTAAGTCTTCCATGAGCTGTGCTCACAATTACTTGACTTTCTGAAGTGTCCTGTGTCTCTGACTGCCTAAATTTCTCCACCTCTTTCAAGGTTGCGTCATCTCTGTCCTCTGATGACATCTCCATGCTGCTGACTTGCAAGACGCTAAGCGGCATGAGCGAGAGCACAGCGACGTGGAAGCTTTTCTTTCAGAAAGTCTCGGGAGTTCTGGAGGATGCTCTGTCAAAGTTCTCCAACAAGGTAGGCGACACCCCCTGCTTTCTCTGGAACAGAACATGGAGTGCTGCCTCGGAGCTCTGAATTGACATGCCCGGTTGTTTTCACAGACCCAAAGCAATGGTCGGCTTCAGTCCCATGTTCTCCATGCCATTGGAGAGGTGAAAGTCCACAACTTCAGCGCTGAACAACTGACGGATGCCAGCTTCATTGCCGCCTGGTTCCAGGACAGGCTGAGGCCATTTTTATCAGCAGTCTCCAGGGACTTTCTGTCCTGCCTTAGCACCAAGAACTTCAGTTGCGACACCTTCCAAGTTGTGTAAGTATGCTCAGTGCTGTGGAAATCCTCAAGTGGTGTTTAGCAGAGTAAAGTTCGGCAAGCCGTAACGTCCGCTGATCTTTCCTGATTCAGGGTGCAGGCTCTCGGTCGCCAAGCATCCCTCATGGCGGAGGATCAAAAACGGGCTGCCTTCACTGATTTCATCCTTGGCTTCTTGACGAGAGATGACCTAACAGGTACTTTTTTAGTGCTATCACTGCCCTGAGTTGTCATCTCTCGTGATTTAGTTCCCCAAATACCCTTTTACGTCTCAGCTCGTCACAGTTATTTCAGCTTGCTCACGATTCACTGGTGTTATGATGAATTCCCCCAATGCTCTGTGTTCAATTCAGACCGTGCCTGTCTTTCCAAAACCACGAGCAGTGCTGACTGGCTTAAGAAGAACATTGGCAATTTCTCCAGCTATGCCACCTTGGAGGATTTGAAGACCCTGAATAAAAATTTCTCTCGTGTGAGTAACTTTTGGCTTGCTCCAGTTGCTCAAGTAAACTGTCATTGTTTTGTTTTATTTCTCACTTTCTCTTTTTTTTAACAAACTACTTAATCTGTGATAACTTCTGTTGTCCGTGATGTGCTTCAGTTTGAGTCATTGGCACTGCTGACCCCTACCCAAGTAGCTGAACTCACACTGAGCTCTGGAGTACTGAACAACACCAATCAGATCAGCGCTGTGTTCGACCGACTGGAGGAAGGCGACGCTTTCAAGAGCGTAGAGGAGTTTCTGACGGTGCTGAGCACAGCTCATGAGGCAAGTCGATAAGTGAAAGTGTCTGACAGAGATCGCATTGATGCCGTGGAGAATAGCCCAAAGTACGCTGCTTTCTTACAGTGCCGTTCACAACCCTGGTTTTGTGTTTCTGCAGATTCCCGATATCACCCCTGCCGTGAGAGACGTGATGATGAACCGAACCTTCGTAATCATCAGATCGAAGATCCATGAATTTAAGGCCTCTGACTGGGTTGTGTGGTTCACTGTGAAGCTCATCCCTATCCTCCCCAGTTTCACTGCAGAAATGCTGGTCACAGTCACAGCTGAAATCAGCTGCACCAACTACCAAGTGATGTGAGTGCCTGAATTTGGAGACAGGAAGTTTGTAGAGCTGCACCAATACGTCCACACAATCACCCTCTGTGGCTTTCTGTTGCAGCATTAAAGGACTGGGGTCTGTGATCCCCAAAATGACACTCATCAGGATACAGGAGATAACCAAAGTTCTGTTGGGGCACCTGAAGAAATTTGCCACCCAATTTAGGAGTACAGGTAGGCCCTCCTAGAGCACGCTTTTGCGGCATCCCTCTATTGCCAGAATTGAGCATGTTGAAGTGGGGTTTTTTTCCAGCTGACAGCTCACCATAGTTTTGTGTCGACTTCATAACAGTGCAGGTATGCAGACTGATCTTCCTCCACTCCTATCTTTATAAACAGATTGCAGACAGAACATTCACAGAGATTCTGAATGGCTTGAAGCCAACTTGGGCCCGTTCACCACAGTGGCCAGTTACTCAGACCTTAAGGAGTTGAACATCAGCATGGTAAAATAGCTAACCTTCTGTTATGTTTCTTTAGTCAAACAGCTTTAAGAGATCCTTTGATTGGCACCCGTATTTGTGCTTCGTGTTGGGCAGAAAGCAGAGCTCTGACAGTCATGTGCAATTTCTTTGGTGTTTTGTTCACCTTAGCTGGCAGCTCTGGAAACCCTGTCACCCGATCAAAAAGCAGAGCTGCTGTTGGATCCGTCCACCGGTGCTCTAGAAAATGTGACCGTGGTGAAGGAGGTGTTGAGCAGCGTCCTAAAATCCTCAGATGAGGAGCAGCTTGAGAAATTCTTTGAAAAATTAGTGGAGGTCAGCAAAGTGGTGAGTGTTTTTTTTTTTTTTTTTGATGATGATGATGATGATGAGGATGAACCTGATTAACCTAAATGGCCTAGACCACGAATGTGATGCTTTTGAACAAGAAGGCAGTGTTTGAAGTTCCTGTCTTGTGTGTTTCTCTCCCTCCCCCAAGAAAAACATTACCTACATCACAAATGCGAACGTCCGAGACACAGTGCTGAACCTGACTTTGACTGCTCTGGCTCCCAAATTCCCCTTCTTCCAAACGAGTGACTACAAGCTGTGGTTTCAAATCAATCTCATGGTCCTCCTGGCCAGCTTCCGCCCTTCAGTTCTGGTGGTGATCCCCACCAACCTGACCTGTGACTCTTACAAAGCAATGTGAGAAATCTGGCTCCTTTGGTTAATTGTTTTTATGCAGTCGGTAAAAATAAGCTTTGAAAATCTGCATTTTTTTTATGTTTCTTTAGATTGAAAGGCCTGAAGGCAGCTCTGGCAGTTCTCCCATCTGGACTTGA
This sequence comes from Romanogobio albipinnatus, assembly GCA_023566225.1. Classification (NCBI taxonomy): domain Eukaryota; kingdom Metazoa; phylum Chordata; class Actinopteri; order Cypriniformes; family Gobionidae; genus Romanogobio; species Romanogobio albipinnatus. Next base: position 298,940 of record CM042241.1, read on the forward strand.
AGGGGAGCTCAAGTCAAGCGTAGACCAACTTCTACAGTCACCACCACAAGGTATGGCATGACCAAAGTAAAACAAATGGATTCTGACAAAATGTATGTGAATGTAAGACATAGGCCAGTGGCCTCCTAATGACAGAAATCTCGTTCTCTTATTTTGGCTTCTCTTCAGACTGCACGCCTCCTCACCCCGTCGGTTTGGTAAGAACTAGATTGTTTTACATGGCTTATGAGTTGGGTTAAAGCCCAAGAGAAGCTGTTCATAATTATTTTCTCTTTTCTTTCTGCTTCATCTTCTCTCACAATAGTGCAAAGAAACATTAGTAGATGGTAAGTCAGAACACACAATGGTACTTTAGGATTAATAGAATTTAGTTGTTTGGCAATAAGCTCATGAGATGGCTTGAAAGTTCTCCATCTGATCAATTTTTTGGTATTCCTTCACAGAAACGAGGCTATGTCAAGATGTTAACAGGTGAGTGTCAGATTGGTGTCTTCTGAAAGCAGAGGTAGGCTTCATAAAGTGGTGTAAATGGAAATCATGCTTTTGTACCTTGCAGTGGTCAACTTGATGCCCAGCATTCGTCTGCTAATTTCTCGGCTCAGCTGTGTGACTTCAACATCTCTGATTATGCCTGCTCTTCAGTAAGTCTTCCATGAGCTGTGCTCACAATTACTTGACTTTCTGAAGTGTCCTGTGTCTCTGACTGCCTAAATCTGTCCACCTCTTTCAAGGTTGCGTCATCTCTGTCCTCTGATGAAATCTCCATGCTGCTGACTTGCAAGACGCTAAGCGGCATGAGCGAGAGCACAGCGACGTGGAAGCTTTTCTTTCAGAAAGTCTCGGGAGTTCTGGAGGATGCTCTGTCAAAGTTCTCCAACAAGGTAGGCGACACGCCCTGCTTTCTCTGGAACAGAACATGGAGTGCTGCCTCGGAGCTCTGAATTGACATGCCCGGTTGTTTTCACAGACCCAAAGCAACGGTCGGCTTCAGTCCCATGTTCTCCATGCCATTGGAGAGGTGAAAGTCAACAACTTCAGCGCTGAACAACTGACGGATGCCAGCTTCGTTGCCGCCTGGTTCCAGGACAGGCTGAGGCCATTTTTATCAGCAGTCTCCAGGGACTTTCTGTCCTGCCTTAGCACCAAGAACTTCAGTTGCGACACCTTCCAAGTTGTGTAAGTATGCTCAGTGCTGTGGAAATCCTCAAGTGGTGTTTAGCCGAGTAAAGTTCGGCAAGCCGTAACGTCCGCTGATCTTTCCTGATTCAGGGTGCAGGCTCTCGGGCGTCAAGCCTCCCTCATGGCGGAGGATCAAAAACGGGCTGCCTTCACTGATTTCATCCTTGGCTTCTTGACGAGAGATGACCTAACAGGTACTTTTTTAGTGCTATCACTGCCCTGAGTTGTCATCTCTCGTGATTTAGTTCCCTAAATACCCTTTTACGTCTCAGCTCGTCACAGTTATTTCAGCTTGCTCACGATTCACTGGTGTTCTGATGAATTCCCCCAATGCTCTGTGTTCAATTCAGACCGTGCCTGCCTTTCCAAAACCACGAGCAGTGCTGACTGGCTTAAGAAGAACATTGGCAATTTCTCCAGCTATGCCACCTTGGAGGATTTGAAGACCCTGAATAAAAATTTCTCTCGTGTGAGTAACTTTTGGCTTGCTCCAGTTGCTCAAGTAAACTGTCATTGTTTTGTTTTATTTCTCACTTTCTCTTTTTTTTAACAAACTATCTAATCTGTGATAACTTCTGTTGTCCGTGATGTGCTTCAGTTTGAGTCATTGGCACTGCTGACCCCTACCCAAGTAGCTGAACTCACACTAAGCTCTGGAGTACTGAACAACACCAATCAGATCAGCACTGTGTTCGACCGACTGGAGGAAGGCGACGCTTTCAAGAGCGTAGAGGAGTTTCTGACGGTGCTGAGCACAGCTCATGAGGCAAGTCGATAAGTGAAAGTGTCTGACAGAGATCGCATTGATGCCGTGGAGAATAGCCCAAAGTACGCTGCTTTCTTACAGTGCCGTTCACAACCCTGGTTTTGTGTTTCTGCAGATTCCCGATATCACCCCTGCCGTGAGAGACGTGATGATGAACCGAACCTTCGTAATCATCAGATCGAAGATCCATGAATTTAAGGCCTCTGACTGGGTTGTGTGGTTCACTGTGAAGCTCATCCCTATCCTCCCCAGTTTCACTGCAGAAATGCTGGTCACAGTCACAGCTGAAATCAGCTGCACCAACTACCAAGTGATGTGAGTGCCTGAATTTGGAGACAGGAAGTTTGTAGAGCTGCACCAATACGTCCACACAATCACCCTCTGTGGCTTTCTGTTGCAGCATTAAAGGACTGGGGTCTGTGATCCCCAAAATGACACTCATCAGGATACAGGAAATAACCAAAGTTCTGTTGGGGCACCTGAAGAAATTTGCCACCCAATTTAGGAGTCCAGGTAGGCCCTCCTAGAGCACGCTTTTGCGGCATCCCTCTATTGCCAGAATTGAGCATGTTGAAGTGGGGTTTTTTTCCAGCTGACAGCTCACCATAGTTTTGTGTCGACTTCATAACAGTGCAGGTATGCAGACTGATCTTCCTCCACTCCTATCTTTATAAACAGATTGCAGACAGAACATTCACAGAGATTCTGAATGGCTTGAAGCCAACTTGGGCCCGTTCACCACAGTGGCCAGTTACTCAGACCTTAAGGAGTTGAACATCAGCATGGTAAAATAGCTAACCTTCTGTTATGTTTCTTTAGTCAAACAGCTTTAAGAGATCCTTTGATTGGCACCCGTATTTGTGCTTCGTGTTGGGCAGAAAGCAGAGCTCTGACAGTCATGTGCAATTTCTTTGGTGTTTTGTTCACCTTAGCTGGCAGCTCTGGAAACCCTGTCACCCGATCAAAAAGCAGAGCTGCTGTTGGATCCGTCCACCGGTGCTCTAGAAAATGTGACCGTGGTGAAGGAGGTGTTGAGCAGCGTCCTAAAATCCTCAGATGAGGAGCAGCTTGAGAAATTCTTTGAAAAATTAGTGGAGGTCAGCAAAGTGGTGAGTGTTTTTTTTTTTTTTTTGATGATGATGATGATGATGAGGATGAACCTGATTAACCTAAATGGCCTAGACCACGAATGTGATGCTTTTGAACAAGAAGGCAGTGTTTGAAGTTCCTGTCTTGTGTGTTTCTCTCCCTCCCCCAAGAAAAACATTACCTACATCACAAACGCGAACGTCCGAGACACAGTGCTGAACCTGACTTTGACTGCTCTGGCTCCCAAATTCCCCTTCTTCCAAACGAGTGACTACAAGCTGTGGTTTCAAATCAATCTCATGGTCCTCCTGGCCAGCTTCCGCCCTTCAGTTCTGGTGGTGATCCCCACCAACCTGACCTGTGACTCTTACAAAGCAATGTGAGAAATCTGGCTCCTTTGGTTAATTGTTTTTATGCAGTCGGTAAAAATAAGCTTTGAAAATCTGCATTTTTTTTATGTTTCTTTAGATTGAAAGGCCTGAAGGCAGCTCTGGCAGTTCTCCCATCTGGACTTGAAGGGGAGCTCAAGTCAAGCGTAGACCAACTTCTACAGTCACCACCACAAGGTATGGCATGACCAAAGTAAAACAAATGGATTCTGACAAAATGTATGTGAATGTAAGACATAGGCCAGTGGCCTCCTAATGACAGAAATCTCGTTCTCTTATTTTGGCTTCTCTTCAGACTGCACGCCTCCTCACCCCGTCGGTTTGGTAAGAACTAGATTGTTTTACATGGCTTATGAGTTGGGTTAAAGCCCAAGAGAAGCTGTTCATAATTATTTTCTCTTTTCTTTCTGCTTCATCTTCTCTCACAATAGTGCAAAGAAACATTAGTAGATGGTAAGTCAGAACACACAATGGTAGTTTGCGATTAATAGAATTTAGTTGTTTGGCAATAAGCTCATGAGATGGCTTGAAAGTTCTCCATCTGATCAATTTTTTGGTATTCCTTCACAGAAACGAGGCTGTGTCAAGATGTTAACAGGTGAGTGTCAGATCGGTGTCTTCTGAAAGCAGAGGTAGGCTTCATAAAGTGGTGTAAATGGAAATCATGCTTTTGTACCTTGCAGTGGTCAACTTGATGCCCAGCATTCGTCTGCTAATTTCTCGGCTCAGCTGTGTGACTTCAACATCTCTGATTATGCCTGCTCTTCAGTAAGTCTTCCATGAGCTGTGCTCACAATTACTTGACTTTCTGAAGTGTCCTGTGTCTCTGACTGCCTAAATCTCTCCACCTCTTTCAAGGTTGCGTCATCTCTGTCCTCTGATGACATCTCCATGCTGCTGACTTGCAAGACGCTAAGCGGCATGAGCGAGAGCACAGCGACGTGGAAGCTTTTCTTTCAGAAAGTCTCGGGAGTTCTGGAGGATGCTCTGTCAAAGTTCTCCAACAAGGTAGGCGACACCCCCTGCTTTCTCTGGAACAGAACATGGAGTGCTGCCTCGGAGCTCTGAATTGACATGCCCGGTTGTTTTCACAGACCCAAAGCAACGGTCGGCTTCAGTCCCATGTTCTCCATGCCATTGGAGAGGTGAAAGTCAACAACTTCAGCGCTGAACAACTGACGGATGCCAGCTTCATTGCCGCCTGGTTCCAGGACAGGCTGAGGCCATTTTTATCAGCAGTCTCCAGGGACTTTCTGTCCTGCCTTAGCACCAAGAACTTCAGTTGCGACACCTTCCAAGTTGTGTAAGTATGCTCAGTGCTGTGGAAATCCTCAAGTGGTGTTTAGCAGAGTAAAGTTCGGCAAGCCGTAACGTCCGCTGATCTTTCCTGATTCAGGGTGCAGGCTCTCGGTCGCCAAGCATCCCTCATGGCGGAGGATCAAAAACGGGCTGCCTTCACTGATTTCATCCTTGGCTTCTTGACGAGAGATGACCTAACAGGTACTTTTTTAGTGCTATCACTGCCCTGAGTTGTCATCTCTCGTGATTTAGTTCCCCAAATACCCTTTTACGTCTCAGCTCGTCACAGTTATTTCAGCTTGCTCACGATTCACTGGTGTTATGATGAATTCCCCCAATGCTCTGTGTTCAATTCAGACCGTGCCTGTCTTTCCAAAACCACGAGCAGTGCTGACTGGCTTAAGAAGAACATTGGCAATTTCTCCAGCTATGCCACCTTGGAGGATTTGAAGACCCTGAATAAAAATTTCTCTCGTGTGAGTAACTTTTGGCTTGCTCCAGTTGCTCAAGTAAACTGTCATTGTTTTGTTTTATTTCTCACTTTCTCTTTTTTTTAACAAACTACTTAATCTGTGATAACTTCTGTTGTCCGTGATGTGCTTCAGTTTGAGTCATTGGCACTGCTGACCCCTACCCAAGTAGCTGAACTCACACTGAGCTCTGGAGTACTGAACAACACCAATCAGATCAGCGCTGTGTTCGACCGACTGGAGGAAGGCGACGCTTTCAAGAGCGTAGAGGAGTTTCTGACGGTGCTGAGCACAGCTCATGAGGCAAGTCGATAAGTGAAAGTGTCTGACAGAGATCGCATTGATGCCGTGGAGAATAGCCCAAAGTACGCTGCTTTCTTACAGTGCCGTTCACAACCCTGGTTTTGTGTTTCTGCAGATTCCCGATATCACCCCTGCCGTGAGAGACGTGATGATGAACCGAACCTTCGTAATCATCAGATCGAAGATCCATGAATTTAAGGCCTCTGACTGGGTTGTGTGGTTCACTGTGAAGCTCATCCCTATCCTCCCCAGTTTCACTGCAGAAATGCTGGTCACAGTCACAGCTGAAATCAGCTGCACCAACTACCAAGTGATGTGAGTGCCTGAATTTGGAGACAGGAAGTTTGTAGAGCTGCACCAATACGTCCACACAATCACCCTCTGTGGCTTTCTGTTGCAGCATTAAAGGACTGGGGTCTGTGATCCCCAAAATGACACTCATCAGGATACAGGAGATAACCAAAGTTCTGTTGGGGCACCTGAAGAAATTTGCCACCCAATTTAGGAGTACAGGTAGGCCCTCCTAGAGCACGCTTTTGCGGCATCCCTCTATTGCCAGAATTGAGCATGTTGAAGTGGGGTTTTTTTCCAGCTGACAGCTCACCATAGTTTTGTGTCGACTTCATAACAGTGCAGGTATGCAGACTGATCTTCCTCCACTCCTATCTTTATAAACAGATTGCAGACAGAACATTCACAGAGATTCTGAATGGCTTGAAGCCAACTTGGGCCCGTTCACCACAGTGGCCAGTTACTCAGACCTTAAGGAGTTGAACATCAGCATGGTAAAATAGCTAACCTTCTGTTATGTTTCTTTAGTCAAACAGCTTTAAGAGATCCTTTGATTGGCACCCGTATTTGTGCTTCGTGTTGGGCAGAAAGCAGAGCTCTGACAGTCATGTGCAATTTCTTTGGTGTTTTGTTCACCTTAGCTGGCAGCTCTGGAAACCCTGTCACCCGATCAAAAAGCAGAGCTGCTGTTGGATCCGTCCACCGGTGCTCTAGAAAATGTGACCGTGGTGAAGGAGGTGTTGAGCAGCGTCCTAAAATCCTCAGATGAGGAGCAGCTTGAGAAATTCTTTGAAAAATTAGTGGAGGTCAGCAAAGTGGTGAGTGTTTTTTTTTTTTTTTTGATGATGATGATGATGATGAGGATGAACCTGATTAACCTAAATGGCCTAGACCACGAATGTGATGCTTTTGAACAAGAAGGCAGTGTTTGAAGTTCCTGTCTTGTGTGTTTCTCTCCCTCCCCCAAGAAAAACATTACCTACATCACAAATGCGAACGTCCGAGACACAGTGCTGAACCTGACTTTGACTGCTCTGGCTCCCAAATTCCCCTTCTTCCAAACGAGTGACTACAAGCTGTGGTTTCAAATCAATCTCATGGTCCTCCTGGCCAGCTTCCGCCCTTCAGTTCTGGTGGTGATCCCCACCAACCTGACCTGTGACTCTTACAAAGCAATGTGAGAAATCTGGCTCCTTTGGTTAATTGTTTTTATGCAGTCGGTAAAAATAAGCTTTGAAAATCTGCATTTTTTTTATGTTTCTTTAGATTGAAAGGCCTGAAGGCAGCTCTGGCAGTTCTCCCATCTGGACTTGAAGGGGAGCTCAAGTCAAGCGTAGACCAACTTCTACAGTCACCACCACAAGGTATGGCATGACCAAAGTAAAACAAATGGATTCTGACAAAATGTATGTGAATGTAAGACATAGGCCAGTGGCCTCCTAATGACAGAAATCTCGTTCTCTTATTTTGGCTTCTCTTCAGACTGCACGCCTCCTCACCCCGTCGGTTTGGTAAGAACTAGATTGTTTTACATGGCTTATGAGTTGGGTTAAAGCCCAAGAGAAGCTGTTCATAATTATTTTCTCTTTTCTTTCTGCTTCATCTTCTCTCACAATAGTGCAAAGAAACATTAGTAGATGGTAAGTCAGAACACACAATGGTAGTTTGCGATTAATAGAATTTAGTTGTTTGGCAATAAGCTCATGAGATGGCTCGAAAGTTCTCCATCTGATCAATTTTTTGGTATTCCTTCACAGAAACGAGGCTGTGTCAAGATGTTAACAGGTGAGTGTCAGATCGGTGTCTTCTGAAAGCAGAGGTAGGCTTCATAAAGTGGTGTAAATGGAAATCATGCTTTTGTACCTTGCAGTGGTCAACTTGATGCCCAGCATTCGTCTGCTAATTTCTCGGCTCAGCTGTGTGACTTCAACATCTCTGATTATGCCTGCTCTTCAGTAAGTCTTCCATGAGCTGTGCTCACAATTACTTGACTTTCTGAAGTGTCCTGTGTCTCTGACTGCCTAAATCTCTCCACCTCTTTCAAGGTTGCGTCATCTCTGTCCTCTGATGACATCTCCATGCTGCTGACTTGCAAGACGCTAAGCGGCATGAGCGAGAGCACAGCGACGTGGAAGCTTTTCTTTCAGAAAGTCTCGGGAGTTCTGGAGGATGCTCTGTCAAAGTTCTCCAACAAGGTAGGCGACACCCCCTGCTTTCTCTGGAACAGAACATGGAGTGCTGCCTCGGAGCTCTGAATTGACATGCCCGGTTGTTTTCACAGACCCAAAGCAACGGTCGGCTTCAGTCCCATGTTCTCCATGCCATTGGAGAGGTGAAAGTCAACAACTTCAGCGCTGAACAACTGACGGATGCCAGCTTCATTGCCGCCTGGTTCCAGGACAGGCTGAGGCCATTTTTATCAGCAGTCTCCAGGGACTTTCTGTCCTGCCTTAGCACCAAGAACTTCAGTTGCGACACCTTCCAAGTTGTGTAAGTATGCTCAGTGCTGTGGAAATCCTCAAGTGGTGTTTAGCAGAGTAAAGTTCGGCAAGCCGTAACGTCCGCTGATCTTTCCTGATTCAGGGTGCAGGCTCTCGGTCGCCAAGCATCCCTCATGGCGGAGGATCAAAAACGGGCTGCCTTCACTGATTTCATCCTTGGCTTCTTGACGAGAGATGACCTAACAGGTACTTTTTTAGTGCTATCACTGCCCTGAGTTGTCATCTCTCGTGATTTAGTTCCCCAAATACCCTTTTACGTCTCAGCTCGTCACAGTTATTTCAGCTTGCTCACGATTCACTGGTGTTATGATGAATTCCCCCAATGCTCTGTGTTCAATTCAGACCGTGCCTGTCTTTCCAAAACCACGAGCAGTGCTGACTGGCTTAAGAAGAACATTGGCAATTTCTCCAGCTATGCCACCTTGGAGGATTTGAAGACCCTGAATAAAAATTTCTCTCGTGTGAGTAACTTTTGGCTTGCTCCAGTTGCTCAAGTAAACTGTCATTGTTTTGTTTTATTTCTCACTTTCTCTTTTTTTTAACAAACTACTTAATCTGTGATAACTTCTGTTGTCCGTGATGTGCTTCAGTTTGAGTCATTGGCACTGCTGACCCCTACCCAAGTAGCTGAACTCACACTGAGCTCTGGAGTACTGAACAACACCAATCAGATCAGCGCTGTGTTCGACCGACTGGAGGAAGGCGACGCTTTCAAGAGCGTAGAGGAGTTTCTGACGGTGCTGAGCACAGCTCATGAGGTAAGTCGATAAGTGAAAGTGTCTGACAGAGATCGCATTGATGCCGTGGAGAATAGCCCAAAGTACGCTGCTTTCTTACAGTGCCGTTCACAACCCTGGTTTTGTGTTTCTGCAGATTCCCGATATCACCCCTGCCGTGAGAGACGTGATGATGAACCGAACCTTCGTAATCATCAGATCGAAGATCCATGAATTTAAGGCCTCTGACTGGGTTGTGTGGTTCACTGTGAAGCTCATCCCTATCCTCCCCAGTTTCACTGCAGAAATGCTGGTCACAGTCACAGCTGAAATCAGCTGCACCAACTACCAAGTGATGTGAGTGCCTGAATTTGGAGACAGGAAGTTTGTAGAGCTGCACCAATACGTCCACACAATCACCCTCTGTGGCTTTCTGTTGCAGCATTAAAGGATTGGGGTCTGTGATCCCCAAAATGACACTCATCAGGATACAGGAGATAACCAAAGTTCTGTTGGGGCACCTGAAGAAATTTGCCACCCAATTTAGGAGTCCAGGTAGGCCCTCCTAGAGCACGCTTTTGCGGCATCCCTCTATTGCCAGAATTGAGCATGTTGAAGTGGGGTTTTTTTCCAGCTGACAGCTCACCATAGTTTTGTGTCGACTTCATAACAGTGCAGGTATGCAGACTGATCTTCCTCCACTCCTATCTTTATAAACAGATTGCAGACAGAACATTCACAGAGATTCTGAATGGCTTGAAGCCAACTTGGGCCCGTTCACCACAGTGGCCAGTTACTCAGACCTTAAGGAGTTGAACATCAGCATGGTAAAATAGCTAACCTTCTGTTATGTTTCTTTAGTCAAACAGCTTTAAGAGATCCTTTGATTGGCACCCGTATTTGTGCTTCGTGTTGGGCAGAAAGCAGAGCTCTGACAGTCATGTGCAATTTCTTTGGTGTTTTGTTCACCTTAGCTGGCAGCTCTGGAAACCCTGTCACCCGATCAAAAAGCAGAGCTGCTGTTGGATCCGTCCACCGGTGCTCTAGAAAATGTGACCGTGGTGAAGGAGGTGTTGAGCAGCGTCCTAAAATCCTCAGATGAGGAGCAGCTTGAGAAATTCTTTGAAAAATTAGTGGAGGTCAGCAAAGTGGTGAGTGTTTTTTTTTTTTTTTTTGATGATGATGATGATGATGAGGATGAACCTGATTAACCTAAATGGCCTAGACCATGAATGTGATGCTTTTGAACAAGAAGGCAGTGTTTGAAGTTCCTGTCTTGTGTGTTTCTCTCCCTCCCCCAAGAAAAACATTACCTACATCACAAATGCGAACGTCCGAGACACAGTGCTGAACCTGACTTTGACTGCTCTGGCTCCCAAATTCCCCTTCTTCCAAACGAGTGACTACAAGCTGTGGTTTCAAATCAATCTCATGGTCCTCCTGGCCAGCTTCCGCCCTTCAGTTCTGGTGGTGATCCCCACCAACCTGACCTGTGACTCTTACAAAGCAATGTGAGAAATCTGGCTCCTTTGGTTAATTGTTTTTATGCAGTCGGTAAAAATAAGCTTTGAAAATCTGCATTTTTTTTATGTTTCTTTAGATTGAAAGGCCTGAAGGCAGCTCTGGCAGTTCTCCCATCTGGACTTGAAGGGGAGCTCAAGTCAAGCGTAGACCAACTTCTACAGTCACCACCACAAGGTATGGCATGACCAAAGTAAAACAAATGGATTCTGACAAAATGTATGTGAATGTAAGACATAGGCCAGTGGCCTCCTAATGACAGAAATCTCGTTCTCTTATTTTGGCTTCTCTTCAGACTGCACGCCTCCTCACCCCGTCGGTTTGGTAAGAACTAGATTGTTTTACATGGCTTATGAGTTGGGTTAAAGCCCAAGAGAAGCTGTTCATAATTATTTTCTCTTTTCTTTCTGCTTCATCTTCTCTCACAATAGTGCAAAGAAACATTAGTAGATGGTAAGTCAGAACACACAATGGTAGTTTGCGATTAATAGAATTTAGTTGTTTGGCAATAAGGTCATGAGATGGCTCGAAAGTTCTCCATCTGATCAATTTTTTGGTATTCCTTCACAGAAACGAGGCTATGTCAAGATGTTAACAGGTGAGTGTCAGATTGGTGTCTTCTGAAAGCAGAGGTAGGCTTCATAAAGTGGTGTAAATGGAAATCATGCTTTTGTACCTTGCAGTGGTCAACTTGATGCCCAGCATTCGTCTGCTAATTTCTCGGCTCAGCTGTGTGACTTCAACATCTCTGATTATGCCTGCTCTTCAGTAAGTCTTCCATGAGCTGTGCTCACAATTACTTGACTTTCTGAAGTGTCCTGTGTCTCTGACTGCCTAAATCTCTCCACCTCTTTCAAGGTTGCGTCATCTCTGTCCTCTGATGAAATCTCCATGCTGCTGACTTGCAAGACGCTAAGCGGCATGAGCGAGAGCACAGCGACGTGGAAGCTTTTCTTTCAGAAAGTCTCGGGAGTTCTGGAGGATGCTCTGTCAAAGTTCTCCAACAAGGTAGGCGACACGCCCTGCTTTCTCTGGAACAGAACATGGAGTGCTGCCTCGGAGCTCTGAATTGACATGCCCGGTTGTTTTCACAGACCCAAAGCAACGGTCAGCTTCAGTCCCATGTTCTCCATGCCATTGGAGAGGTGAAAGTCAACAACTTCAGCGCTGAACAGCTGACGGATGCCAGCTTCGTTGCCGCCTGGTTCCAGGACAGGCTGAGGCCATTTTTATCAGCAGTCTCCAGGGACTTTCTGTCCTGCCTTAGCACCAAGAACTTCAGTTGCGACACCTTCCAAGTTGTGTAAGTATGCTCAGTGCTGTGGAAATCCTCAAGTGGTGTTTAGCCGAGTAAAGTTCGGCAAGCCGTAACGTCCGCTGATCTTTCCTAATTCAGGGTGCAGGCTCTCGGGCGTCAAGCCTCCCTCATGGCGGAGGATCAAAAACGGGCTGCCTTCACTGATTTCATCCTTGGCTTCTTGACGAGAGATGACCTAACAGGTACTTTTTTAGTGCTATCACTGCCCTGAGTTGTCATCTCTCGTGATTTAGTTCCCTAAATACCCTTTTACGTCTCAGCTCGTCACAGTTATTTCAGCTTGCTCACGATTCACTGGTGTTCTGATGAATTCCCCCAATGCTCTGTGTTCAATTCAGACCGTGCCTGCCTTTCCAAAACCACGAGCAGTGCTGACTGGCTTAAGAAGAACATTGGCAATTTCTCCAGCTATGCCACCTTGGAGGATTTGAAGACCCTGAATAAAAATTTCTCTCGTGTGAGTAACTTTTGGCTTGCTCCAGTTGCTCAAGTAAACTGTCATTGTTTTGTTTTATTTCTCACTTTCTCTTTTTTTTAACAAACTATCTAATCTGTGATAACTTCTGTTGTCCGTGATGTGCTTCAGTTTGAGTCATTGGCACTGCTGACCCCTACCCAAGTAGCTGAACTCACACTAAGCTCTGGAGTACTGAACAACACCAATCAGATCAGCACTGTGTTCGACCGACTGGAGGAAGGCGACGCTTTCAAGAGCGTAGAGGAGTTTCTGACGGTGCTGAGCACAGCTCATGAGGCAAGTCGATAAGTGAAAGTGTCTGACAGAGATCGCATTGATGCCGTGGAGAATAGCCCAAAGTACGCTGCTTTCTTACAGTGCCGTTCACAACCCTGGTTTTGTGTTTCTGCAGATTCCCGATATCACCCCTGCCGTGAGAGACGTGATGATGAACCGAACCTTCGTAATCATCAGATCGAAGATCCATGAATTTAAGGCCTCTGACTGGGTTGTGTGGTTCACTGTGAAGCTCATCCCTATCCTCCCCAGTTTCACTGCAGAAATGCTGGTCACAGTCACAGCTGAAATCAGCTGCACCAACTACCATGTGATGTGAGTGCCTGAATTTGGAGACAGGAAGTTTGTAGAGCTGCACCAATACGTCCACACAATCACCCTCTGTGGCTTTCTGTTGCAGCATTAAAGGACTGGGGTCTGTGATCCCCAAAATGACACTCATCAGGATACAGGAGATAACCAAAGTTCTGTTGGGGCACCTGAAGAAATTTGCCACCCAATTTAGGAGTCCAGGTAGGCCCTCCTAGAGCACGCTTTTGCGGCATCCCTCTATTGCCAGAATTGAGCATGCTGAAGTGGGGTTTTTTCCAGCTGACAGCTCACCGTAGTTTTGTGTCGACTTCATAACAGTGCAGGTATGCAGACTAATCTTCCTCCACTCCTATCTTTATAAACAGATTGCAGACAGAACATTCACAGAGATTCTGAATGGCTTGAAGCCAACTTGGGCCCGTTCACCACAGTGGCCAATTACTCAGACCTTAAGGAGTTGAACATCAGCATGGTAAAATAGCTAACCTTCTGTTATGTTTCTTTAGTCAAACAGCTTTAAGAGATCCTTTGATTGGCACCCGTATTTGTGCTTCGTGTTGGGCAGAAAGCAGAGCTCTGACAGTCATGTGCAATTTCTTTGGTGTTTTGTTCACCTTAGCTGGCAGCTCTGGAAACCCTGTCACCCGATCAAAAAGCAGAGCTGCTGTTGGATCCGTCCACCGGTGCTCTAGAAAATGTGACCGTGGTGAAGGAGGTGTTGAGCAGCGTCCTAAAATCCTCAGATGAGGAGCAGCTTGAGAAATTCTTTGAAAAATTAGTGGAGGTCAGCAAAGTGGTGTGTTTTTTTTTTTTTTTTTGATGATGATGATGATGATGAGGATGAACCTGATTAACCTAAATGGCCTAGACCACGAATGTGATGCTTTTGAACAAGAAGGCAGTGTTTGAAGTTCCTGTCTTGTGTGTTTCTCTCCCTCCCCCAAGAAAAACATTACCTACATCACAAATGCGAACGTCCGAGACACAGTGCTGAACCTGACATTGACTGCTCTGGCTCCCAAATTCCCCTTCTTCCAAACGAGTGACTACGAGCTGTGGTTTCAAATCAATCTCATGGTCCTCCTGGCCAGCTTCCGCCCTTCAGTTCTGGTGGTGATCCCCACCAACCTGACCTGTGACTCTTACAAAGCAATGTGAGAAATCTGGCTCCTTTGGTTAATTGTTTTTATGCAGTCGGTAAAAATAAGCTTTGAAAATCTGCATTTTTTTATGTTTCTTTAGATTGAAAGGCCTGAAGGCAGCTCTGGCAGTTCTCCCATCTGGACTTGAAGGGGAGCTCAAGTCAAGCGTAGACCAACTTCTACAGTCACCACCACAAGGTATGGCATGACCAAAGTAAAACAAATGGATTCTGACAAAATGTATGTGAATGTAAGACATAGGCCAGTGGCCTCCTAATGACAGAAATCTCGTTCTCTTATTTTGGCTTCTCTTCAGACTGCACGCCTCCTCGCCCCGTCGGTTTGGTAAGAACTAGATTGTTTTACATGGCTTATGAGTTGGGTTAAAGCCCAAGAGAAGCTGTTCATAATTATTTTCTCTTTTCTTTCTGCTTCATCTTCTCTCACAATAGTGCAAAGAAACATTAGTAGATGGTAAGTCAGAACACACAATGGTAGTTTGCGATTAATAGAATTTAGTTGTTTGGCAATAAGCTCATGAGATGGCTTGAAAGTTCTCCATCTGATCAATTTTTTGGTATTCCTTCACAGAAACGAGGCTATGTCAAGATGTTAACAGGTGAGTGTCAGATTGGTGTCTTCTGAAAGCAGAGGTAGGCTTCATAAAGTGGTGTAAATGGAAATCATGCTTTTGTACCTTGCAGTGGTCAACTTGATGCCCAGCATTCGTCTGCTAATTTCTCGGCTCAGCTGTGTGACTTCAACATCTCTGATTATGCCTGCTCTTCAGTAAGTCTTCCATGAGCTGTGCTCACAATTACTTGACTTTCTGAAGTGTCCTGTGTCTCTGACTGCCTAAATTTCTCCACCTCTTTCAAGGTTGAGTCATCTCTGTCCTCTGATGACATCTCCATGCTGCTGACTTGCAAGACGCTAAGCGGCATGAGCGAGAGCACAGCGACGTGGAAGCTTTTCTTTCAGAAAGTCTCGGGAGTTCTGGAGGATGCTCTGTCAAAGTTCTCCAACAAGGTAGGCGACACCCCCTGCTTTCTCTGGAACAGAACATGGAGTGCTGCCTCGGAGCTCTGAATTGACATGCCCGGTTGTTTTCACAGACCCAAAGCAACGGTCGGCTTCAGTCCCATGTTCTCCATGCCATTGGAGAGGTGAAAGTCAACAACTTCAGCGCTGAACAACTGACGGATGCCAGCTTCATTGCCGCCTGGTTCCAGGACAGGCTGAGGCCATTTTTATCAGCAGTCTCCAGGGACTTTCTGTCCTGCCTTAGCACCAAGAACTTCAGTTGCGACACCTTCCAAGTTGTGTAAGTATGCTCAGTGCTGTGGAAATCCTCAAGTGGTGTTTAGCAGAGTAAAGTTCGGCAAGCCGTAACGTCCGCTGATCTTTCCTGATTCAGGGTGCAGGCTCTCGGTCGCCAAGCATCCCTCATGGCGGAGGATCAAAAACGGGCTGCCTTCACTGATTTCATCCTTGGCTTCTTGACGAGAGATGACCTAACAGGTACTTTTTTAGTGCTATCACTGCCCTGAGTTGTCATCTCTCGTGATTTAGTTCCCCAAATACCCTTTTACGTCTCAGCTCGTCACAGTTATTTCAGCTTGCTCACGATTCACTGGTGTTATGATGAATTCCCCCAATGCTCTGTGTTCAATTCAGACCGTGCCTGTCTTTCCAAAACCACGAGCAGTGCTGACTGGCTTAAGAAGAACATTGGCAATTTCTCCAGCTATGCCACCTTGGAGGATTTGAAGACCCTGAATAAAAATTTCTCTCGTGTGAGTAACTTTTGGCTTGCTCCAGTTGCTCAAGTAAACTGTCATTGTTTTGTTTTATTTCTCACTTTCTCTTTTTTTTAACAAACTACTTAATCTGTGATAACTTCTGTTGTCCGTGATGTGCTTCAGTTTGAGTCATTGGCACTGCTGACCCCTACCCAAGTAGCTGAACTCACACTGAGCTCTGGAGTACTGAACAACACCAATCAGATCAGCGCTGTGTTCGACCGACTGGAGGAAGGCGACGCTTTCAAGAGCGTAGAGGAGTTTCTGACGGTGCTGAGCACAGCTCATGAGGCAAGTCGATAAGTGAAAGTGTCTGACAGAGATCGCATTGATGCCGTGGAGAATAGCCCAAAGTACGCTGCTTTCTTACAGTGCCGTTCACAACCCTGGTTTTGTGTTTCTGCAGATTCCCGATATCACCCCTGCCGTGAGAGACGTGATGATGAACCGAACCTTCGTAATCATCAGATCGAAGATCCATGAATTTAAGGCCTCTGACTGGGTTGTGTGGTTCACTGTGAAGCTCATCCCTATCCTCCCCAGTTTCACTGCAGAAATGCTGGTCACAGTCACAGCTGAAATCAGCTGCACCAACTACCAAGTGATGTGAGTGCCTGAATTTGGAGACAGGAAGTTTGTAGAGCTGCACCAATACGTCCACACAATCACCCTCTGTGGCTTTCTGTTGCAGCATTAAAGGACTGGGGTCTGTGATCCCCAAAATGACACTCATCAGGATACAGGAGATAACCAAAGTTCTGTTGGGGCACCTGAAGAAATTTGCCACCCAATTTAGGAGTACAGGTAGGCCCTCCTAGAGCACACTTTTGCGGCATCCCTCTATTGCCAGAATTGAGCATGTTGAAGTGGGGTTTTTTTCCAGCTGACAGCTCACCGTAGTTTTGTGTCGACTTCATAACAGTGCAGGTATGCAGACTGATCTTCCTCCACTCCTATCTTTATAAACAGATTGCAGACAGAACATTCACAGAGATTCTGAATGGCTTGAAGCCAACTTGGGCCCGTTCACCACAGTGGCCAGTTACTCAGACCTTAAGGAGTTGAACATCAGCATGGTAAAATAGCTAACCTTCTGTTATGTTTCTTTAGTCAAACAGCTTTAAGAGATCCTTTGATTGGCACCCGTATTTGTGCTTCGTGTTGGGCAGAAAGCAGAGCTCTGACAGTCATGTGCAATTTCTTTGGTGTTTTGTTCACCTTAGCTGGCAGCTCTGGAAACCCTGTCACCCGATCAAAAAGCAGAGCTGCTGTTGGATCCGTCCACCGGTGCTCTAGAAAATGTGACCGTGGTGAAGGAGGTGTTGAGCAGCGTCCTAAAATCCTCAGATGAGGAGCAGCTTGAGAAATTCTTTGAAAAATTAGTGGAGGTCAGCAAAGTGGTGAGTGTTTTTTTTTTTTTTTTTTGATGATGATGATGATGATGAGGATGAACCTGATTAACCTAAATGGCCTAGACCACGAATGTGATGCTTTTGAACAAGAAGGCAGTGTTTGAAGTTCCTGTCTTGTGTGTTTCTCTCCCTCCCCCAAGAAAAACATTACCTACATCACAAATGCGAACGTCCGAGACACAGTGCTGAACCTGACTTTGACTGCTCTGGCTCCCAAATTCCCCTTCTTCCAAACGAGTGACTACAAGCTGTGGTTTCAAATCAATCTCATGGTTCTGCTGGCCAGCTTCCGCCCTTCAGTTCTGGTGGTGATCCCCACCAACCTGACCTGTGACTCTTACAAAGCAATGTGAGAAATCTGGCTCCTTTGGTTAATTGTTTTTATGCAGTCGGTAAAAATAAGCTTTGAAAATCTGCATTTTTTTTATGTTTCTTTAGATTGAAAGGCCTGAAGGCAGCTCTGGCAGTTCTCCCATCTGGACTTGAAGGGGAGCTCAAGTCAAGCGTAGACCAACTTCTACAGTCACCACCACAAGGTATGGCATGACCAAAGTAAAACAAATGGATTCTGACAAAATGTATGTGAATGTAAGACATAGGCCAGTGGCCTCCTAATGACAGAAATCTCGTTCTCTTATTTTGGCTTCTCTTCAGACTGCACGCCTCCTCACCCCGTCGGTTTGGTAAGAACTAGATTGTTTTACATGGCTTATGAGTTGGGTTAAAGCCCAAGAGAAGCTGTTCATAATTATTTTCTCTTTTCTTTCTGCTTCATCTTCTCTCACAATAGTGCAAAGAAACATTAGTAGATGGTAAGTCAGAACACACAATGGTACTTTAGGATTAATAGAATTTAGTTGTTTGGCAATAAGCTCATGAGATGGCTTGAAAGTTCTCCATCTGATCAATTTTTTGGTATTCCTTCACAGAAACGAGGCTATGTCAAGATGTTAACAGGTGAGTGTCAGATTGGTGTCTTCTTAAAGCAGAGGTAGGCTTCATAAAGTGGTGTAAATGGAAATCATGCTTTTGTACCTTGCAGTGGTCAACTTGATGCCCAGCATTCGTCTGCTAATTTCTCGGCTCAGCTGTGTGACTTCAACATCTCTGATTATGCCTGCTCTTCAGTAAGTCTTCCATGAGCTGTGCTCACAATTACTTGACTTTCTGAAGTGTCCTGTGTCTCTGACTGCCTAAATCTCTCCACCTCTTTCAAGGTTGCGTCATCTCTGTCCTCTGATGAAATCTCCATGCTGCTGACTTGCAAGACGCTAAGCGGCATGAGCGAGAGCACAGTGACGTGGAAGCTTTTCTTTCAGAAAGTCTCGGGAGTTCTGGAGGATGCTCTGTCAAAGTTCTCCAACAAGGTAGGCGACACGCCCTGCTTTCTCTGGAACAGAACATGGAGTGCTGCCTCGGAGCTCTGAATTGACATGCCCGGTTGTTTTCACAGACCCAAAGCAACGGTCAGCTTCAGTCCCATGTTCTCCATGCCATTGGAGAGGTGAAAGTCAACAACTTCAGCGCTGAACAGCTGACGGATGCCAGCTTCGTTGCCGCCTGGTTCCAGGACAGGCTGAGGCCATTTTTATCAGCAGTCTCCAGGGACTTTCTGTCCTGCCTTAGCACCAAGAACTTCAGTTGCGACACCTTCCAAGTTGTGTAAGTATGCTCAGTGCTGTGGAAATCCTCAAGTGGTGTTTAGCCGAGTAAAGTTCGGCAAGCCGTAACGTCCGCTGATCTTTCCTGATTCAGGGTGCAGGCTCTCGGGCGTCAAGCCTCCCTCATGGCGGAGGATCAAAAACGGGCTGCCTTCACTGATTTCATCCTTGGCTTCTTGACGAGAGATGACCTAACAGGTACTTTTTTAGTGCTATCACTGCCCTGAGTTGTCATCTCTCGTGATTTAGTTCCCTAAATACCCTTTTACGTCTCAGCTCGTCACAGTTATTTCAGCTTGCTCACGATTCACTGGTGTTCTGATGAATTCCCCCAATGCTCTGTGTTCAATTCAGACCGTGCCTGCCTTTCCAAAACCACGAGCAGTGCTGACTGGCTTAAGAAGAACATTGGCAATTTCTCCAGCTATGCCACCTTGGAGGATTTGAAGACCCTGAATAAAAATTTCTCTCGTGTGAGTAACTTTTGGCTTGCTCCAGTTGCTCAAGTAAACTGTCATTGTTTTGTTTTATTTCTCACTTTCTCTTTTTTTTAACAAACTATCTAATCTGTGATAACTTCTGTTGTCCGTGATGTGCTTCAGTTTGAGTCATTGGCACTGCTGACCCCTACCCAAGTAGCTGAACTCACACTAAGCTCTGGAGTACTGAACAACACCAATCAGATCAGCACTGTGTTCGACCGACTGGAGGAAGGCGACGCTTTCAAGAGCGTAGAGGAGTTTCTGACGGTGCTGAGCACAGCTCATGAGGCAAGTCGATAAGTGAAAGTGTCTGACAGAGATCGCATTGATGCCGTGGAGAATAGCCCAAAGTACGCTGCTTTCTTACAGTGCCGTTCACAACCCTGGTTTTGTGTTTCTGCAGATTCCCGATATCACCCCTGCCGTGAGAGACGTGATGATGAACCGAACCTTCGTAATCATCAGATCGAAGATCCATGAATTTAAGGCCTCTGACTGGGTTGTGTGGTTCACTGTGAAGCTCATCCCTATCCTCCCCAGTTTCACTGCAGAAATGCTGGTCACAGTCACAGCTGAAATCAGCTGCACCAACTACCAAGTGATGTGAGTGCCTGAATTTGGAGACAGGAAGTTTGTAGAGCTGCACCAATACGTCCACACAATCACCCTCTGTGGCTTTCTGTTGCAGCATTAAAGGACTGGGGTCTGTGATCCCCAAAATGACACTCATCAGGATACAGGAGATAACCAAAGTTCTGTTGGGGCACCTGAAGAAATTTGCCACCCAATTTAGGAGTCCAGGTAGGCCCTCCTAGAGCACGCTTTTGCGGCATCCCTCTATTGCCAGAATTGAGCATGTTGAAGTGGGGTTTTTTCCAGCTGACAGCTCACCGTAGTTTTGTGTCGACTTCATAACAGTGCAGGTATGCAGACTAATCTTCCTCCACTCCTATCTTTATAAACAGATTGCAGACAGAACATTCACAGAGATTCTGAATGGCTTGAAGCCAACTTGGGCCCGTTCACCACAGTGGCCAGTTACTCAGACCTTAAGGAGTTGAACATCAGCATGGTAAAATAGCTAACCTTCTGTTATGTTTCTTTAGTCAAACAGCTTTAAGAGATCCTTTGATTGGCACCCGTATTTGTGCTTCGTGTTGGGCAGAAAGCAGAGCTCTGACAGTCATGTGCAATTTCTTTGGTGTTTTGTTCACCTTAGCTGGCAGCTCTGGAAACCCTGTCACCCGATCAAAAAGCAGAGCTGCTGTTGGATCCGTCCACCGGTGCTCTAGAAAATGTGACCGTGGTGAAGGAGGTGTTGAGCAGCGTCCTAAAATCCTCAGATGAGGAGCAGCTTGAGAAATTCTTTGAAAAATTAGTGGAGGTCAGCAAAGTGGTGAGTGTTTTTTTTTTTTTTTTTTTGATTATGATGATGAGGATGAACCTGATTAACCTAAATGGCCTAGACCATGAATGTGATGCTTTTGAACAAGAAGGCAGTGTTTGAAGTTCCTGTCTTGTGTGTTTCTCTCCCTCCCCCAAGAAAAACATTACCTACATCACAAATGCGAATGTCCGAGACACAGTGCTGAACCTGACTTTGACTGCTCTGGCTCCCAAATTCCCCTTCTTCCAAACGAGTGACTACAAGCTGTGGTTTCAAATCAATCTCATGGTCCTCCTGGCCAGCTTCCGCCCTTCAGTTCTGGTGGTGATCCCCACCAACCTGACCTGTGACTCTTACAAAGCAATGTGAGAAATCTGGCTCCTTTGGTTAATTGTTTTTATGCAGTCGGTAAAAAATAAGCTTTGAAAATCTGCATTTTTTTATGTTTCTTTAGATTGAAAGGCCTGAAGGCAGCTCTGGCAGTTCTCCCATCTGGACTTGAAGGGGAGCTCAAGTCAAGCGTAGACCAACTTCTACAGTCACCACCACAAGGTATGGCATGACCAAAGTAAAACAAATGGATTCTGACAAAATGTATGTGAATGTAAGACATAGGCCAGTGGCCTCCTAATGACAGAAATCTCGTTCTCTTATTTTGGCTTCTCTTCAGACTGCACGCCTCCTCACCCCGTCGGTTTGGTAAGAACTAGATTGTTTTACATGGCTTATGAGTTGGGTTAAAGCCCAAGAGAAGCTGTTCATAATTATTTTCTCTTTTCTTTCTGCTTCATCTTCTCTCACAATAGTGCAAAGAAACATTAGTAGATGGTAAGTCAGAACACACAATGGTAGTTTGCGATTAATAGAATTTAGTTGTTTGGCAATAAGCTCATGAGATGGCTCGAAAGTTCTCCATCTGATCAATTTTTTGGTATTCCTTCACAGAAACGAGGCTGTGTCAAGATGTTAACAGGTGAGTGTCAGATTGGTGTCTTCTGAAAGCAGAGGTAGGCTTCATAAAGTGGTGTAAATGGAAATCATGCTTTTGTACCTTGCAGTGGTCAACTTGATGCCCAGCATTCGTCTGCTAATTTCTCGGCTCAGCTGTGTGACTTCAACATCTCTGATTATGCCTGCTCTTCAGTAAGTCTTCCATGAGCTGTGCTCACAATTACTTGACTTTCTGAAGTGTCCTGTGTCTCTGACTGCCTAAATTTCTCCACCTCTTTCAAGGTTGCGTCATCTCTGTCCTCTGATGACATCTCCATGCTGCTGACTTGCAAGACGCTAAGCGGCATGAGCGAGAGCACAGCGACGTGGAAGCTTTTCTTTCAGAAAGTCTCAGGAGTTCTGGAGGATGCTCTGTCAAAGTTCTCCAACAAGGTAGGCGACACCCCCTGCTTTCTCTGGAACAGAACATGGAGTGCTGCCTCGGAGCTCTGAATTGACATGCCCGGTTGTTTTCACAGACCCAAAGCAACGGTCGGCTTCAGTCCCATGTTCTCCATGCCATTGGAGAGGTGAAAGTCAACAACTTCAGCGCTGAACAACTGACGGATGCCAGCTTCATTGCCGCCTGGTTCCAGGACAGGCTGAGGCCATTTTTATCAGCAGTCTCCAGGGACTTTCTGTCCTGCCTTAGCACCAAGAACTTCAGTTGCGACACCTTCCAAGTTGTGTAAGTATGCTCAGTGCTGTGGAAATCCTCAAGTGGTGTTTAGCAGAGTAAAGTTCGGCAAGCCGTAACGTCCGCTGATCTTTCCTGATTCAGGGTGCAGGCTCTCGGTCGCCAAGCATCCCTCATGGCGGAGGATCAAAAACGGGCTGCCTTCACTGATTTCATCCTTGGCTTCTTGACGAGAGATGACCTAACAGGTACTTTTTTAGTGCTATCACTGCCCTGAGTTGTCATCTCTCGTGATTTAGTTCCCCAAATACCCTTTTACGTCTCAGCTCGTCACAGTTATTTCAGCTTGCTCACGATTCACTGGTGTTATGATGAATTCCCCCAATGCTCTGTGTTCAATTCAGACCGTGCCTGTCTTTCCAAAACCACGAGCAGTGCTGACTGGCTTAAGAAGAACATTGGCAATTTCTCCAGCTATGCCACCTTGGAGGATTTGAAGACCCTGAATAAAAATTTCTCTCGTGTGAGTAACTTTTGGCTTGCTCCAGTTGCTCAAGTAAACTGTCATTGTTTTGTTTTATTTCTCACTTTCTCTTTTTTTTAACAAACTATCTAATCTGTGATAACTTCTGTTGTCCGTGATGTGCTTCAGTTTGAGTCATTGGCACTGCTGACCCCTACCCAAGTAGCTGAACTCACACTAAGCTCTGGAGTACTGAACAACACCAATCAGATCAGCGCTGTGTTCGACCGACTGGAGGAAGGCGACGCTTTCAAGAGCGTAGAGGAGTTTCTGATGGTGCTGAGCACAGCTCATGAGGCAAGTCGATAAGTGAAAGTGTCTGACAGAGATCGCATTGATGCCGTGGAGAATAGCCCAAAGTACGCTGCTTTCTTACAGTGCCGTTCACAACCCTGGTTTTGTGTTTCTGCAGATTCCCGATATCACCCCTGCCATGAGAGACGTGATGATGAACCGAACCTTCGTAATCATCAGATCGAAGATCCATGAATTTAAGGCCTCTGACTGGGTTGTGTGGTTCACTGTGAAGCTCATCCCTATCCTCCCCAGTTTCACTGCAGAAATGCTGGTCACAGTCACAGCTGAAATCAGCTGCACCAACTACCAAGTGATGTGAGTGCCTGAATTTGGAGACAGGAAGTTTGTAGAGCTGCACCAATACGTCCACACAATCACCCTCTGTGGCTTTCTGTTGCAGCGTTAAAGGACTGGGGTCTGTGATCCCCAAAATGACACTCATCAGGATACAGGAGATAACCAAAGTTCTGTTGGGGCACCTGAAGAAATTTGCCACCCAATTTAGGAGTACAGGTAGGCCCTCCTAGAGCACGCTTTTGCGGCATCCCTCTATTGCCAGAATTGAGCATGTTGAAGTGGGGTTTTTTTCCAGCTGACAGCTCACCATAGTTTTGTGTCGACTTCATAACAGTGCAGGTATGCAGACTGATCTTCCTCCACTCCTATCTTTATAAACAGATTGCAGACAGAACATTCACAGAGATTCTGAATGGCTTGAAGCCAACTTGGGCCCGTTCACCACAGTGGCCAGTTACTCAGACCTTAAGGAGTTGAACATCAGCATGGTAAAATAGCTAACCTTCTGTTATGTTTCTTTAGTCAAACAGCTTTAAGAGATCCTTTGATTGGCACCCGTATTTGTGCTTCGTGTTGGGCAGAAAGCAGAGCTCTGACAGTCATGTGCAATTTCTTTGGTGTTTTGTTCACCTTAGCTGGCAGCTCTGGAAACCCTGTCACCCGATCAAAAAGCAGAGCTGCTGTTGGATCCGTCCACCGGTGCTCTAGAAAATGTGACCGTGGTGAAGGAGGTGTTGAGCAGCGTCCTAAAATCCTCAGATGAGGAGCAGTTTGAGAAATTCTTTGAAAAATTAGTGGAGGTCAGCAAAGTGGTGAGTGTTTTTTTTTTTTTTTTTTGATGATGATGATGATGATGAGGATGAACCTGATTAACCTAAATGGCCTAGACCACGAATGTGATGCTTTTGAACAAGAAGGCAGTGTTTGAAGTTCCTGTCTTGTGTGTTTCTCTCCCTCCCCCAAGAAAAACATTACCTACATCACAAATGCGAACGTCCGAGACACAGTGCTGAACCTGACTTTGACTGCTCTGGCTCCCAAATTCCCCTTCTTCCAAACGAGTGACTACAAGCTGTGGTTTCAAATCAATCTCATGGTCCTCCTGGCCAGCTTCCGCCCTTCAGTTCTGGTGGTGATCCCCACCAACCTGACCTGTGACTCTTACAAAGCAATGTGAGAAATCTGGCTCCTTTGGTTAATTGTTTTTATGCAGTCGGTAAAAAATAAGCTTTGAAAATCTGCATTTTTTTATGTTTCTTTAGATTGAAAGGCCTGAAGGCAGCTCTGGCAGTTCTCCCATCTGGACTTGAAGGGGAGCTCAAGTCAAGCGTAGACCAACTTCTACAGTCACCACCACAAGGTATGGCATGACCAAAGTAAAACAAATGGATTCTGACAAAATGTATGTGAATGTAAGACATAGGCCAGTGGCCTCCTAATGACAGAAATCTCGTTCTCTTATTTTGGCTTCTCTTCAGACTGCACGCCTCCTCACCCCGTCGGTTTGGTAAGAACTAGATTGTTTTACATGGCTTATGAGTTGGGTTAAAGCCCAAGAGAAGCTGTTCATAATTATTTTCTCTTTTCTTTCTGCTTCATCTTCTCTCACAATAGTGCAAAGAAACATTAGTAGATGGTAAGTCAGAACACACAATGGTAGTTTGCGATTAATAGAATTTAGTTGTTTGGCAATAAGCTCATGAGATGGCTCGAAAGTTCTCCATCTGATCAATTTTTTGGTATTCCTTCACAGAAACGAGGCTGTGTCAAGATGTTAACAGGTGAGTGTCAGATTGGTGTCTTCTGAAAGCAGAGGTAGGCTTCATAAAGTGGTGTAAATGGAAATCATGCTTTTGTACCTTGCAGTGGTCAACTTGATGCCCAGCATTCGTCTGCTAATTTCTCGGCTCAGCTGTGTGACTTCAACATCTCTGATTATGCCTGCTCTTCAGTAAGTCTTCCATGAGCTGTGCTCACAATTACTTGACTTTCTGAAGTGTCCTGTGTCTCTGACTGCCTAAATTTCTCCACCTCTTTCAAGGTTGCGTCATCTCTGTCCTCTGATGACATCTCCATGCTGCTGACTTGCAAGACGCTAAGCGGCATGAGCGAGAGCACAGCGACGTGGAAGCTTTTCTTTCAGAAAGTCTCGGGAGTTCTGGAGGATGCTCTGTCAAAGTTCTCCAACAAGGTAGGCGACACCCCCTGCTTTCTCTGGAACAGAACATGGAGTGCTGCCTCGGAGCTCTGAATTGACATGCCCGGTTGTTTTCACAGACCCAAAGCAACGGTCGGCTTCAGTCCCATGTTCTCCATGCCATTGGAGAGGTGAAAGTCAACAACTTCAGCGCTGAACAACTGACGGATGCCAGCTTCATTGCCGCCTGGTTCCAGGACAGGCTGAGGCCATTTTTATCAGCAGTCTCCAGGGACTTTCTGTCCTGCCTTAGCACCAAGAACTTCAGTTGCGACACCTTCCAAGTTGTGTAAGTATGCTCAGTGCTGTGGAAATCCTCAAGTGGTGTTTAGCAGAGTAAAGTTCGGCAAGCCGTAACGTCCGCTGATCTTTCCTGATTCAGGGTGCAGGCTCTCGGTCGCCAAGCATCCCTCATGGCGGAGGATCAAAAACGGGCTGCCTTCACTGATTTCATCCTTGGCTTCTTGACGAGAGATGACCTAACAGGTACTTTTTTAGTGCTATCACTGCCCTGAGTTGTCATCTCTCGTGATTTAGTTCCCCAAATACCCTTTTACGTCTCAGCTCGTCACAGTTATTTCAGCTTGCTCACGATTCACTGGTGTTATGATGAATTCCCCCAATGCTCTGTGTTCAATTCAGACCGTGCCTGTCTTTCCAAAACCACGAGCAGTGCTGACTGGCTTAAGAAGAACATTGGCAATTTCTCCAGCTATGCCACCTTGGAGGATTTGAAGACCCTGAATAAAAATTTCTCTCGTGTGAGTAACTTTTGGCTTGCTCCAGTTGCTCAAGTAAACTGTCATTGTTTTGTTTTATTTCTCACTTTCTCTTTTTTTTAACAAACTATCTAATCTGTGATAACTTCTGTTGTCCGTGATGTGCTTCAGTTTGAGTCATTGGCACTGCTGACCCCTACCCAAGTAGCTGAACTCACACTAAGCTCTGGAGTACTGAACAACACCAATCAGATCAGCACTGTGTTCGACCGACTGGAGGAAGGCGACGCTTTCAAGAGCGTAGAGGAGTTTCTGATGGTGCTGAGCACAGCTCATGAGGCAAGTCGATAAGTGAAAGTGTCTGACAGAGATCGCATTGATGCCGTGGAGAATAGCCCAAAGTACGCTGCTTTCTTACAGTGCCGTTCACAACCCTGGTTTTGTGTTTCTGCAGATTCCCGATATCACCCCTGCCGTGAGAGACGTGATGATGAACCGAACCTTCGTAATCATCAGATCGAAGATCCATGAATTTAAGGCCTCTGACTGGGTTGTGTGGTTCACTGTGAAGCTCATCCCTATCCTCCCCAGTTTCACTGCAGAAATGCTGGTCACAGTCACAGCTGAAATCAGCTGCACCAACTACCAAGTGATGTGAGTGCCTGAATTTGGAGACAGGAAGTTTGTAGAGCTGCACCAATACGTCCACACAATCACCCTCTGTGGCTTTCTGTTGCAGCGTTAAAGGACTGGGGTCTGTGATCCCCAAAATGACACTCATCAGGATACAGGAGATAACCAAAGTTCTGTTGGGGCACCTGAAGAAATTTGCCACCCAATTTAGGAGTACAGGTAGGCCCTCCTAGAGCACGCTTTTGCGGCATCCCTCTATTGCCAGAATTGAGCATGTTGAAGTGGGGTTTTTTTCCAGCTGACAGCTCACCATAGTTTTGTGTCGACTTCATAACAGTGCAGGTATGCAGACTGATCTTCCTCCACTCCTATCTTTATAAACAGATTGCAGACAGAACATTCACAGAGATTCTGAATGGCTTGAAGCCAACTTGGGCCCGTTCACCACAGTGGCCAGTTACTCAGACCTTAAGGAGTTGAACATCAGCATGGTAAAATAGCTAACCTTCTGTTATGTTTCTTTAGTCAAACAGCTTTAAGAGATCCTTTGATTGGCACCCGTATTTGTGCTTCGTGTTGGGCAGAAAGCAGAGCTCTGACAGTCATGTGCAATTTCTTTGGTGTTTTGTTCACCTTAGCTGGCAGCTCTGGAAACCCTGTCACCCGATCAAAAAGCAGAGCTGCTGTTGGATCCGTCCACCGGTGCTCTAGAAAATGTGACCGTGGTGAAGGAGGTGTTGAGCAGCGTCCTAAAATCCTCAGATGAGGAGCAGTTTGAGAAATTCTTTGAAAAATTAGTGGAGGTCAGCAAAGTGGTGAGTGTTTTTTTTTTTTTTTTTTGATGATGATGATGATGATGAGGATGAACCTGATTAACCTAAATGGCCTAGACCACGAATGTGATGCTTTTGAACAAGAAGGCAGTGTTTGAAGTTCCTGTCTTGTGTGTTTCTCTCCCTCCCCCAAGAAAAACATTACCTACATCACAAATGCGAACGTCCGAGACACAGTGCTGAACCTGACTTTGACTGCTCTGGCTCCCAAATTCCCCTTCTTCCAAACGAGTGACTACAAGCTGTGGTTTCAAATCAATCTCATGGTCCTCCTGGCCAGCTTCCGCCCTTCAGTTCTGGTGGTGATCCCCACCAACCTGACCTGTGACTCTTACAAAGCAATGTGAGAAATCTGGCTCCTTTGGTTAATTGTTTTTATGCAGTCGGTAAAAATAAGCTTTGAAAATCTGCATTTTTTTTATGTTTCTTTAGATTGAAAGGCCTGAAGGCAGCTCTGGCAGTTCTCCCATCTGGACTTGAAGGGGAGCTCAAGTCAAGCGTAGACCAACTTCTACAGTCACCACCACAAGGTATGGCATGACCAAAGTAAAACAAATGGATTCTGACAAAATGTATGTGAATGTAAGACATAGGCCAGTGGCCTCCTAATGACAGAAATCTCGTTCTCTTATTTTGGCTTCTCTTCAGACTGCACGCCTCCTCACCCCGTCGGTTTGGTAAGAACTAGATTGTTTTACATGGCTTATGAGTTGGGTTAAAGCCCAAGAGAAGCTGTTCATAATTATTTTCTCTTTTCTTTCTGCTTCATCTTCTCTCACAATAGTGCAAAGAAACATTAGTAGATGGTAAGTCAGAACACACAATGGTACTTTAGGATTAATAGAATTTAGTTGTTTGGCAATAAGCTCATGAGATGGCTTGAAAGTTCTCCATCTGATCAATTTTTTGGTATTCCTTCACAGAAACGAGGCTATGTCAAGATGTTAACAGGTGAGTGTCAGATTGGTGTCTTCTGAAAGCAGAGGTAGGCTTCATAAAGTGGTGTAAATGGAAATCATGCTTTTGTACCTTGCAGTGGTCAACTTGATGCCCAGCATTCGTCTGCTAATTTCTCGGCTCAGCTGTGTGACTTCAACATCTCTGATTATGCCTGCTCTTCAGTAAGTCTTCCATGAGCTGTGCTCACAATTACTTGACTTTCTGAAGTGTCCTGTGTCTCTGACTGCCTAAATCTCTCCACCTCTTTCAAGGTTGCGTCATCTCTGTCCTCTGATGAAATCTCCATGCTGCTGACTTGCAAGACGCTAAGCGGCATGAGCGAGAGCACAGCGACGTGGAAGCTTTTCTTTCAGAAAGTCTCGGGAGTTCTGGAGGATGCTCTGTCAAAGTTCTCCAACAAGGTAGGCGACACGCCCTGCTTTCTCTGGAACAGAACATGGAGTGCTGCCTCGGAGCTCTGAATTGACATGCCCGGTTGTTTTCACAGACCCAAAGCAACGGTCAGCTTCAGTCCCATGTTCTCCATGCCATTGGAGAGGTGAAAGTCAACAACTTCAGCGCTGAACAGCTGACGGATGCCAGCTTCGTTGCCGCCTGGTTCCAGGACAGGCTGAGGCCATTTTTATCAGCAGTCTCCAGGGACTTTCTGTCCTGCCTTAGCACCAAGAACTTCAGTTGCGACACCTTCCAAGTTGTGTAAGTATGCTCAGTGCTGTGGAAATCCTCAAGTGGTGTTTAGCCGAGTAAAGTTCGGCAAGCCGTAACGTCCGCTGATCTTTCCTGATTCAGGGTGCAGGCTCTCGGGCGTCAAGCCTCCCTCATGGCGGAGGATCAAAAACGGGCTGCCTTCACTGATTTCATCCTTGGCTTCTTGACGAGAGATGACCTAACAGGTACTTTTTTAGTGCTATCACTGCCCTGAGTTGTCATCTCTCGTGATTTAGTTCCCTAAATACCCTTTTACGTCTCAGCTCGTCACAGTTATTTCAGCTTGCTCACGATTCACTGGTGTTATGATGAATTCCCCCAATGCTCTGTGTTCAATTCAGACCGTGCCTGCCTTTCCAAAACCACGAGCAGTGCTGACTGGCTTAAGAAGAACATTGGCAATTTCTCCAGCTATGCCACCTTGGAGGATTTGAAGACCCTGAATAAAAATGTATCTCGTGTGAGTAACTTTTGGCTTGCTCCAGTTGCTCAAGTAAACTGTCATTGTTTTGTTTTATTTCTCACTTTCTCTTTTTTTTAACAAACTATCTAATCTGTGATAACTTCTGTTGTCCGTGATGTGCTTCAGTTTGAGTCATTGGCACTGCTGACCCCTACCCAAGTAGCTGAACTCACACTAAGCTCTGGAGTACTGAACAACACCAATCAGATCAGCACTGTGTTCGACCGACTGGAGGAAGGCGACGCTTTCAAGAGCGTAGAGGAGTTTCTGACGGTGCTGAGCACAGCTCATGAGGCAAGTCGATAAGTGAAAGTGTCTGACAGAGATCGCATTGATGCCGTGGAGAATAGCCCAAAGTACGCTGCTTTCTTACAGTGCCGTTCACAACCCTGGTTTTGTGTTTCTGCAGATTCCCGATATCACCCCTGCCGTGAGAGACGTGATGATGAACCGAACCTTCGTAATCATCAGATCGAAGATCCATGAATTTAAGGCCTCTGACTGGGTTGTGTGGTTCACTGTGAAGCTCATCCCTATCCTCCCCAGTTTCACTGCAGAAATGCTGGTCACAGTCACAGCTGAAATCAGCTGCACCAACTACCAAGTGATGTGAGTGCCTGAATTTGGAGACAGGAAGTTTGTAGAGCTGCACCAATACGTCCACACAATCACCCTCTGTGGCTTTCTGTTGCAGCATTAAAGGACTGGGGTCTGTGATCCCCAAAATGACACTCATCAGGATACAGGAGATAACCAAAGTTCTGTTGGGGCACCTGAAGAAATTTGCCACCCAATTTAGGAGTCCAGGTAGGCCCTCCTAGAGCACGCTTTTGCGGCATCCCTCTATTGCCAGAATTGAGCATGCTGAAGTGGGGTTTTTTCCAGCTGACAGCTCACCGTAGTTTTGTGTCGACTTCATAACAGTGCAGGTATGCAGACTAATCTTCCTCCACTCCTATCTTTATAAACAGATTGCAGACAGAACATTCACAGAGATTCTGAATGGCTTGAAGCCAACTTGGGCCCGTTCACCACAGTGGCCAGTTACTCAGACCTTAAGGAGTTGAACATCAGCATGGTAAAATAGCTAACCTTCTGTTATGTTTCTTTAGTCAAACAGCTTTAAGAGATCCTTTGATTGGCACCCGTATTTGTGCTTCGTGTTGGGCAGAAAGCAGAGCTCTGACAGTCATGTGCAATTTCTTTGGTGTTTTGTTCACCTTAGCTGGCAGCTCTGGAAACCCTGTCACCCGATCAAAAAGCAGAGCTGCTGTTGGATCCGTCCACCGGTGCTCTAGAAAATGTGACCGTGGTGAAGGAGGTGTTGAGCAGCGTCCTAAAATCCTCAGATGAGGAGCAGCTTGAGAAATTCTTTGAAAAATTAGTGGAGGTCAGCAAAGTGGTGAGTGTTTTTTTTTTTTTTTTTTTGATTATGATGATGAGGATGAACCTGATTAACCTAAATGGCCTAGACCATGAATGTGATGCTTTTGAACAAGAAGGCAGTGTTTGAAGTTCCTGTCTTGTGTGTTTCTCTCCCTCCCCCAAGAAAAACATTACCTACATCACAAATGCGAATGTCCGAGACACAGTGCTGAACCTGACTTTGACTGCTCTGGCTCCCAAATTCCCCTTCTTCCAAACGAGTGACTACAAGCTGTGGTTTCAAATCAATCTCATGGTCCTCCTGGCCAGCTTCCGCCCTTCAGTTCTGGTGGTGATCCCCACCAACCTGACCTGTGACTCTTACAAAGCAATGTGAGAAATCTGGCTCCTTTGGTTAATTGTTTTTATGCAGTCGGTAAAAAATAAGCTTTGAAAATCTGCATTTTTTTATGTTTCTTTAGATTGAAAGGCCTGAAGGCAGCTCTGGCAGTTCTCCCATCTGGACTTGAAGGGGAGCTCAAGTCAAGCGTAGACCAACTTCTACAGTCACCACCACAAGGTATGGCATGACCAAAGTAAAACAAATGGATTCTGACAAAATGTATGTGAATGTAAGACATAGGCCAGTGGCCTCCTAATGACAGAAATCTCGTTCTCTTATTTTGGCTTCTCTTCAGACTGCACGCCTCCTCACCCCGTCGGTTTGGTAAGAACTAGATTGTTTTACATGGCTTATGAGTTGGGTTAAAGCCCAAGAGAAGCTGTTCATAATTATTTTCTCTTTTCTTTCTGCTTCATCTTCTCTCACAATAGTGCAAAGAAACATTAGTAGATGGTAAGTCAGAACACACAATGGTAGTTTGCGATTAATAGAATTTAGTTGTTTGGCAATAAGCTCATGAGATGGCTCGAAAGTTCTCCATCTGATCAATTTTTTGGTATTCCTTCACAGAAACGAGGCTGTGTCAAGATGTTAACAGGTGAGTGTCAGATTGGTGTCTTCTGAAAGCAGAGGTAGGCTTCATAAAGTGGTGTAAATGGAAATCATGCTTTTGTACCTTGCAGTGGTCAACTTGATGCCCAGCATTCGTCTGCTAATTTCTCGGCTCAGCTGTGTGACTTCAACATCTCTGATTA
Organism: Romanogobio albipinnatus; assembly: GCA_023566225.1. Taxonomy (NCBI): domain Eukaryota; kingdom Metazoa; phylum Chordata; class Actinopteri; order Cypriniformes; family Gobionidae; genus Romanogobio; species Romanogobio albipinnatus. The sequence goes on from CM042241.1 coordinate 331,514, forward strand.
TGCCTGCTCTTCAGTAAGTCTTCCATGAGCTGTGCTCACAATTACTTGACTTTCTGAAGTGTCCTGTGTCTCTGACTGCCTAAATCTGTCCACCTCTTTCAAGGTTGCGTCATCTCTGTCCTCTGATGAAATCTCCATGCTGCTGACTTGCAAGACGCTAAGCGGCATGAGCGAGAGCACAGCGACGTGGAAGCTTTTCTTTCAGAAAGTCTTGGGAGTTCTGGAGGATGCTCTGTCAAAGTTCTCCAACAAGGTAGGCGACACGCCCTGCTTTCTCTGGAACCGAACATGGAGTGCTGCCTCGGAGCTCTGAATTGACATGCCCGGTTGTTTTCACAGACCCAAAGCAACGGTCGGCTTCAGTCCCATGTTCTCCATGCCATTGGAGAGGTGAAAGTCAACAACTTCAGCGCTGAACAACTGACGGATGCCAGCTTCATTGCCGCCTGGTTCCAGGACAGGCTGAGGCCATTTTTATCAGCAGTCTCCAGGGACTTTCTGTCCTGCCTTAGCACCAAGAACTTCAGTTGCGACACCTTCCAAGTTGTGTAAGTATGCTCAGTGCTGTGGAAATCCTCAAGTGGTGTTTAGCAGAGTAAAGTTCGGCAAGCCGTAACGTCCGCTGATTTTTCCTGATTCAGGCTGCAGGCTCTCGGGCGTCAAGCCTCCCTCATGGCGGAGGATCAAAAACGGGCTGCCTTCACTGATTTCATCCTTGGCTTCTTGACGAGAGATGACCTAACAGGTACTTTTTTAGTGCTATCACTGCCCTGAGTTGTCATCTCTCGTGATTTAGTTCCCTAAATACCCTTTTACGTCTCAGCTCGTCACAGTTATTTCAGCTTGCTCACGATTCACTGGTGTTCTGATGAATTCCCCCAATGCTCTGTGTTCAATTCAGACCGTGCCTGCCTTTCCAAAACCACGAGCAGTGCTGACTGGCTTAAGAAGAACATTGGCAATTTCTCCAGCTATGCCACCTTGGAGGATTTGAAGACCCTGAATAAAAATTTCTCTCGTGTGAGTAACTTTTGGCTTGCTCCAGTTGCTCAAGTAAACTGTCATTGTTTTGTTTTATTTCTCACTTTCTCTTTTTTTTAACAAACTATCTAATCTGTGATAACTTCTGTTGTCCGTGATGTGCTTCAGTTTGAGTCATTGGCACTGCTGACCCCTACCCAAGTAGCTGAACTCACACTGAGCTCTGGAGTACTGAACAACACCAATCAGATCAGCGCTGTGTTCGACCGACTGGAGGAAGGCGACGCTTTCAAGAGCGTAGAGGAGTTTCTGACGGTGCTGAGCACAGCTCATGAGGCAAGTCGATAAGTGAAAGTGTCTGACAGAGATCGCATTGATGCCGTGGAGAATAGCCCAAAGTACGCTGCTTTCTTACAGTGCCGTTCACAACCCTGGTTTTGTGTTTCTGCAGATTCCCGATATCACCCCTGCCGTGAGAGACGTGATGATGAACCGAACCTTCGTAATCATCAGATCGAAGATCCATGAATTTAAGGCCTCTGACTGGGTTGTGTGGTTCACTGTGAAGCTCATCCCTATCCTCCCCAGTTTCACTGCAGAAATGCTGGTCACAGTCACAGCTGAAATCAGCTGCACCAACTACCAAGTGATGTGAGTGCCTGAATTTGGATACAGGAAGTTTGTAGAGCTGCACCAATACGTCCACACAATCACCCTCTGTGGCTTTCTGTTGCAGCGTTAAAGGACTGGGGTCTGTGATCCCCAAAATGACACTCATCAGGATACAGGAGATAACCAAAGTTCTGTTGGGGCACCTGAAGAAATTTGCCACCCAATTTAGGAGTCCAGGTAGGCCCTCCTAGAGCACGCTTTTGCGGCATCCCTCTATTGCCAGAATTGAGCATGCTGAAGTGGGGGTTTTTTCCAGCTGACAGCTCACCGTAGTTTTGTGTCGACTTCATAACAGTGCAGGTATGCAGACTAATCTTCCTCCACTCCTATCTTTATAAACAGATTGCAGACAGAACATTCACAGAGATTCTGAATGGCTTGAAGCCAACTTTGGCCCGTTCACCACAGTGGCCAGTTACTCAGACCTTAAGGAGTTGAACATCAGCATGGTAAAATAGCTAACCTTCTGTTATGTTTCTTTAGTCAAACAGCTTTAAGAGAGCCTTTGATTGGCACCCGTATTTGTGCTTCGTGTTGGGCAGAAAGCAGAGCTCTGACAGTCATGTGCAATTTCTTTGGTGTTTTGTTCACCTTAGCTGGCAGCTCTGGAAACCCTGTCACCCGATCAAAAAGCAGAGCTGCTGTTGGATCCGTCCACCGGTGCTCTAGAAAATGTGACCGTGGTGAAGGAGGTGTTGAGCAGCGTCCTAAAATCCTCAGATGAGGAGCAGCTTGAGAAATTCTTTGAAAAATTAGTGGAGGTCAGCAAAGTGGTGAGTGTTTTTTTTTTTTTTTTTGATGATGATGATGATGATGAGGATGAACCTGATTAACCTAAATGGCCTAGACCACGAATGTGATGCTTTTGAACAAGAAGGCAGTGTTTGAAGTTCCTGTCTTGTGTGTTTCTCTCCCTCCCCCAAGAAAAACATTACCTACATCACAAATGCGAACGTCCGAGACACAGTGCTGAACCTGACTTTGACTGCTCTGGCTCCCAAATTCCCCTTCTTCCAAACGAGTGACTACAAGCTGTGGTTTCAAATCAATCTCGTGGTCCTGCTGGCCAGCTTCCGTCCTTCAGTTCTGGTGGTGATCCCCACCAACCTCACCTGTGACTCTTACAAAGCAATGTGAGAAATCTGGCTCCTTTGGTTTCATGTTTTTGCGCAGTCTGTAGAAAGAAGCATTGAAAACCTGCATTTTGTTTGTTTCTTCAGATTGAAAGGCCTGAAGGCAGCTCTGGCAGTTCTCCCATCTGGACTTGAAGTGGAGCTCAAGTCAAGCGTAGACCGACTTCTACAGTCACCACCAGAAGGTATGGCATGACCAATGGAAAACAAAAGAATTCTGACAAAATGTATGTGAATGTACGCCATATGCCAGTGGCCTCCTATTGACAGAAGTCTCTTTATTCTTGGCTTCTCTTCAGATTGCAAGCCTCCTCGCCCCGTCGGTTTGGTAAGTGCATTATTGTTTTAGATGGCTTATGAGTTGTGTTAAATCCTAAGGAAATCTGTCACAATTGTTTTCTCTTCTCTTCTTGCTTCATCTTCTCTGGCAATAGTGCAACGAAACATTAGTAGATGGTAAGTCAGAACACACAACAACGGTAGCTTGTGATTGATAGAATTGAGTCATTTTGCAATAAACTCATGAGATAATGTAGCATGAAAGTTCTCCATCTGATCTTTTTTTTTATTATTTGGTCTTCCTTTACAGAAACGAGGCTGTGTCAAGATGTTGACCGGTGAGTATCGGTTTGGTGTCTACTGAAAGCAGAGGTAGGCTTCAGAAAGTGGTCTAAATGTGAATCATTCTTTTGTGCCTTGCAGTGTTCAAATTGAGGCTCAGCGTGCTTCTGCAAATTTCTCGGCTCGGCTGTGCGACTTCAGCATTTCTGAATATGCCTGCACTTCGGTAGGTCCTTGATGAGCTTTGCACCCGACTGCCTGTCCCTTTGGAAAGTCTCCTGTGTTTCTGACTGCATAAATCTCTCCACCTATTTCAAGGTTGCATCATCTCTATCCTCTGATGAGGTCTCCACACTGCTGACTTGCAAGGTATCAAGCGGCATGAGCGACAGCACGGAGACGTGGAAGCTGTTCTTCCAGAGAGTCGCAGGAGTCCTGGAGGATGCTCTGTCAAAGATCTCCGACAAGGTAGGCGACACCCCTGATTTCTCTGGAACAGAAAATACAGTGCTGCCTCGGAGCTCTGAATTGACACGCCCCATTATTTTCACAGACCCTAAGCAACGGTCAGCCTCAGTCCCATGTTCTCGATGCCATTGGAGAGGTGAAAGTCAACAAATTCAGCGCTGAACAGCTGACGGATGCCAGCTTCGTTGCCGCCTGGTTCCAGGACAGGCTGAGGCCATTTTTGCCAGCAGTCTCCAGGGACTTTCTGTCCTGCCTTAGCTCCAAGAACTTCAGTTGCAACACCTACCAAGTTGTGTAAGTATGCTCAGTGCTGTGGAAATCCTCAAGTGGTGTTTAGCAGAGTAAAGTCGGGCAATCCGTAACGGCCGCTGATCTTTCCTGATTCAGGGTGCAGGCTCTCGGGCGTCAAGCATCCCTCATGGCGGAGGAGCAAAAACAGGCCGTCTTCGCTCAATTTGTCCATCCCTTCCTGTCGAGAGATGACCTACCAGGTACTTTTAAGTGCTATCGCTGTCTTGAGTTGTCATCTTTCATGCTGTACTTCTCTAAACATCCTTCTACGGCTCAGCTTGTCACCGTTATTTCAGCTTGCTCAAAATTCACTGGTGTTCTGATGAATTCCCCCAAATGCTCTTTCTTTAATCCAGACCGTGCCTGCCTTTCCAAAACCACGAGCAGTGCTGACTGGCTTGAGAAGAACTTGGGCAATTTCTCCAGCTATGCTACCTTGGAGGATTTGCGGTCCCTGAATGAAAATTTCTCCAGTGTGAGTAACTTTTGGCTTGCTCCAGTTGCTCATGTGAACTGACATTATTTTGTTTTATTTATTAATTTTTTTAATAAACTCTTAATTTGTGATAACTTCTGTTGTCCGTGATGTGCTTCAGTTTGAGTCATTGGCACTGCTGACCCCTACCCAAGTAGCTGAACTCACACTGAGCTCTGGAGTACTGAACAACACCAAACAGATCAGCGCTGTGTTCGACCGACTGGAGGAAGACGAAGCTTTCAAGAGCGTAGAGGAGTTTCTGACGGTGCTGAGCACAGCTCATGAGGCAAGTCGATAAGTGAAAGTGTCTGACGGAGATGGCATTGAAGCCATGGAGAATAAGCCAAAGCAGGGTGCTCACTTACAGTACCGTTCACAACTCTGGGTTTGTTTCTGCAGATTCCCGATATCAGCCCTGCCGTGAGAGACGTGATGATGAACCGAACCTTCGTAATCATCAGATCGAAGATCCAGGAATTTGAGACCCCTGACTGGGTTGTGTGGTTCACTGTGAAGCTCATCCCTATCCTCCCCAGTTTCACCGCAGAAATGCTGGTCACAGTCACAGCTGAAATCAGCTGCACCAACTACCATGTGATGTGAGTGCCTGAATCTGGATACAGGAAGTTTGTAGATCTGCACCAATACGTCCACATAATCACCCTTGGTGGCTTTCTGTTGCAGCGTTAAAGGACTGGGATCTGTGTTCCCCGACATGACACTCATCAGGACGCAGGAGATAACCAAAGTTCTGGTGGAGCACCTGAAGAAATTTGCCTCCCAATTTAGCAGTCCAGGTAGGCCCTCCTGGAGCACGCTTTGCCAGCATCCCTCTATTGCCAGAATAGAGTGCGTTGCAGTATTGTATTTTGTTCCAGCTGACAGCTCACCATAGTTTTGTGTCAACTTCATAACAGTGCAGGGATGCAGACTGATCTTCCTCCACTCCTATCTTTATAAACAGGTTGCAGACAGAACGTTAGCAGCGATGCTGAATGGCTTCAAGTCAACTTGGGCCCGTTCACCAAAGTGGCCAGTTACTCAGACCTTAGGGGCTTGAACGTCAGCGGGGTAAAATACCTACCTTCTGTTATGTATCTGTTGTCACATAGCTTTAAGAGAGCCTTTGATTGGCACCAGTACTTGTGCTTAGTTTTGGGCAGATAGCAGAGCTCTGACAGTCGAGTGCTATTTCCTTGGTGTTTTGTTTACATTAGCTGGCAGTTTTGGAAACCCTGACACCCGACCAGAAAGCAGAGCTGCTGTTGGATCCGTCCACCGGCTCTCTTGAAAATGTGACCCTGGTGAAGGAGGTGTTGAGCAGTGTCCTAAAATCGTCAGATGAGGAGCAGCTTGAGAAATTCTTTGAAAAATTTGTGGAGGTCAGCAAAGAGGTGAGCGGTTTTTTTGTTGTTGTTTTTGTTCTTGATGAACCTGATTATCCTAAATGGCCATGAATGTAATGCTTTTGAACAAGAAGGCCATGTTAGAAGTTCCCATCTTGATGCTAAAAGTGTCTGTTTCCCTCCCTCCCCCAGCGAAACGTTACCTACATCACAAACGTGGACGTCCGAGACACAATGCTGAACCTGACTTTGACTGCTCTGGCTCCCAAATTCCTCCTCTTCCAAACGAGTGACTACGAGCTGTGGTTTCAAATCAATCTCGTGGTCCTGCTGGCCAGCTTCCGTCCTTCAGTTCTGGTGGTGATCCCCACCAACCTCACCTGTGACTCTTACAAAGCAATGTGAGAAATCTGGCTCCTTTGGTTTCATGTTTTTGCGCAGTCTGTAGAAAGAAGCATTGAAAACCTGCATTTTGTTTGTTTCTTCAGATTGAAAGGCCTGAAGGCAGCTCTGGCAGTTCTCCCATCTGGACTTGAAGTGGAGCTCAAGTCAAGCGTAGACCGACTTCTACAGTCACCACCAGAAGGTATGGCATGACCAATGGAAAACAAAAGAATTCTGACAAAATGTATGTGAATGTACGCCATATGCCAGTGGCCTCCTATTGACAGAAGTCTCTTTATTCTTGGCTTCTCTTCAGATTGCAAGCCTCCTCGCCCCGTCGGTTTGGTAAGTGCATTATTGTTTTAGATGGCTTATGAGTTGTGTTAAATCCTAAGGAAATCTGTCACAATTGTTTTCTCTTCTCTTCTTGCTTCATCTTCTCTGGCAATAGTGCAACGAAACATTAGTAGATGGTAAGTCAGAACACACAACAACGGTAGCTTGTGATTGATAGAATTGAGTCATTTTGCAATAAACTCATGAGATAATGTAGCATGAAAGTTCTCCATCTGATCTTTTTTTTTATTATTTGGTCTTCCTTTACAGAAACGAGGCTGTGTCAAGATGTTGACCGGTGAGTATCGGTTTGGTGTCTACTGAAAGCAGAGGTAGGCTTCAGAAAGTGGTCTAAATGTGAATCATTCTTTTGTGCCTTGCAGTGTTCAAATTGAGGCTCAGCGTGCTTCTGCAAATTTCTCGGCTCGGCTGTGCGACTTCAGCATTTCTGAATATGCCTGCTCTTCGGTAGGTCCTTGATGAGCTTTGCACCCGACTGCCTGTCCCTTTGGAAAGTCTCCTGTGTTTCTGACTGCATAAATCTCTCCACCTATTTCAAGGTTGCATCATCTCTATCCTCTGATGAGGTCTCCACACTGCTGACTTGCAAGGTATCAAGCGGCATGAGCGACAGCACGGAGACGTGGAAGCTGTTCTTCCAGAGAGTCGCAGGAGTCCTGGAGGATGCTCTGTCAAAGATCTCCGACAAGGTAGGCGACACCCCTGATTTCTCTGGAACAGAAAATACAGTGCTGCCTCGGAGCTCTGAATTGACACGCCCCATTATTTTCACAGACCCTAAGCAACGGTCAGCCTCAGTCCCATGTTCTCGATGCCATTGGAGAGGTGAAAGTCAACAAATTCAGCGCTGAACAGCTGACGGATGCCAGCTTCGTTGCCGCCTGGTTCCAGGACAGGCTGAGGCCATTTTTGCCAGCAGTCTCCAGGGACTTTCTGTCCTGCCTTAGCACCAAGAACTTCAGTTGCAACACCTACCAAGTTGTGTAAGTATGCTCAGTGCTGTGGAAATCCTCAAGTGGTGTTTAGCAGAGTAAAGTCGGGCAATCCGTAACGGCCGCTGATCTTTCCTGATTCAGGGTGCAGGCTCTCGGGCGTCAAGCATCCCTCATGGCGGAGGAGCAAAAACAGGCCGTCTTCGCTCAATTTGTCCATCCCTTCCTGTCGAGAGATGACCTACCAGGTACTTTTAAGTGCTATCGCTGTCTTGAGTTGTCATCTTTCATGCTGTACTTCTCTAAACATCCTTCTACGGCTCAGCTTGTCACCGTTATTTCAGCTTGCTCAAAATTCACTGGTGTTCTGATGAATTCCCCCAAATGCTCTTTCTTTAATCCAGACCGTGCCTGCCTTTCCAAAACCACGAGCAGTGCTGACTGGCTTGAGAAGAACTTGGGCAATTTCTCCAGCTATGCTACCTTGGAGGATTTGCGGTCCCTGAATGAAAATTTCTCCAGTGTGAGTAACTTTTGGCTTGCTCCAGTTGCTCATGTGAACTGACATTATTTTGTTTTATTTATTAATTTTTTTAATAAACTCTTAATTTGTGATAACTTCTGTTGTCCGTGATGTGCTTCAGTTTGAGTCATTGGCACTGCTGACCCCTACCCAAGTAGCTGAACTCACACTGAGCTCTGGAGTACTGAACAACACCAAACAGATCAGCGCTGTGTTCGACCGACTGGAGGAAGACGAAGCTTTCAAGAGCGTAGAGGAGTTTCTGACGGTGCTGAGCACAGCTCATGAGGCAAGTCGATAAGTGAAAGTGTCTGACGGAGATGGCATTGAAGCCATGGAGAATAAGCCAAAGCATGGTGCTCACTTACAGCACCGTTCACAACTCTGGGTTTGTCTCTGCAGATTCCCGATATCAGCCCTGCTGTGAGAGACGTGATGATGAACCGAACCTTCGTAATCATCAGATCGAAGATCCAGGAATTTGAGACCCCTGACTGGGTTGTGTGGTTCACTGTGAAGCTCATCCCTATCCTCCCCAGTTTCACCGCAGAAATGCTGGTCACAGTCACAGCTGAAATCAGCTGCACCAACTACCATGTGATGTGAGTGCCTGAATCTGGATACAGGAAGTTTGTAGATCTGCACCAATACGTCCACATAATCACCCTTGGTGGCTTTCTGTTGCAGCGTTAAAGGACTGGGATCTGTGTTCCCCGACATGACACTCATCAGGACGCAGGAGATAACCAAAGTTCTGGTGGAGCACCTGAAGAAATTTGCCTCCCAATTTAGCAGTCCAGGTAGGCCCTCCTGGAGCACGCTTTGCCAGCATCCCTCTATTGCCAGAATAGAGTGCGTTGCAGTATTGTATTTTGTTCCAGCTGACAGCTCACCATAGTTTTGTGTCAACTTCATAACAGTGCAGGGATGCAGACTGATCTTCCTCCACTCCTATCTTTATAAACAGGTTGCAGACAGAACGTTAGCAGCGATGCTGAATGGCTTCAAGTCAACTTGGGCCCGTTCACCAAAGTGGCCAGTTACTCAGACCTTAGGGGCTTGAACGTCAGCGGGGTAAAATACCTACCTTCTGTTATGTTTCTGTTGTCACATAGCTTTAAGAGAGCCTTTGATTGGCACCAGTACTTGTGCTTAGTTTTGGGCAGATAGCAGAGCTCTGACAGTCGAGTGCTATTTCCTTGGTGTTTTGTTTACATTAGCTGGCAGTTTTGGAAACCCTGACACCCGACCAGAAAGCAGAGCTGCTGTTGGATCCGTCCACCGGCTCTCTTGAAAATGTGACCCTGGTGAAGGAGGTGTTGAGCAGTGTCCTAAAATCGTCAGATGAGGAGCAGCTTGAGAAATTCTTTGAAAAATTTGTGGAGGTCAGCAAAGAGGTGAGCGGTTTTTTTGTTGTTGTTTTTGTTCTTGATGAACCTGATTATCCTAAATGGCCATGAATGTAATGCTTTTGAACAAGAAGGCCATGTTAGAAGTTCCCATCTTGATGCTAAAAGTGTCTGTTTCCCTCCCTCCCCCAGCGAAACGTTACCTACATCACAAACGTGGACGTCCGAGACACAATGCTGAACCTGACTTTGACTGCTCTGGCTCCCAAATTCCTCCTCTTCCAAACGAGTGACTACGAGCTGTGGTTTCAAATCAATCTCGTGGTCCTGCTGGCCAGCTTCCGTCCTTCAGTTCTGGTGGTGATCCCCACCAACCTCACCTGTGACTCTTACAAAGCAATGTGAGAAATCTGGCTCCTTTGGTTTCATGTTTTTGCGCAGTCTGTAGAAAGAAGCATTGAAAACCTGCATTTTGTTTGTTTCTTCAGATTGAAAGGCCTGAAGGCAGCTCTGGCAGTTCTCCCATCTGGACTTGAAGTGGAGCTCAAGTCAAGCGTAGACCGACTTCTACAGTCACCACCAGAAGGTATGGCATGACCAATGGAAAACAAAAGAATTCTGACAAAATGTATGTGAATGTACGCCATATGCCAGTGGCCTCCTATTGACAGAAGTCTCTTTATTCTTGGCTTCTCTTCAGATTGCAAGCCTCCTCGCCCCGTCGGTTTGGTAAGTGCATTATTGTTTTAGATGGCTTATGAGTTGTGTTAAATCCTAAGGAAATCTGTCACAATTGTTTTCTCTTCTCTTCTTGCTTCATCTTCTCTGGCAATAGTGCAACGAAACATTAGTAGATGGTAAGTCAGAACACACAACAACGGTAGCTTGTGATTGATAGAATTGAGTCATTTTGCAATAAACTCATGAGATAATGTAGCATGAAAGTTCTCCATCTGATCTTTTTTTTTATTATTTGGTCTTCCTTTACAGAAACGAGGCTGTGTCAAGATGTTGACCGGTGAGTATCGGTTTGGTGTCTACTGAAAGCAGAGGTAGGCTTCAGAAAGTGGTCTAAATGTGAATCATTCTTTTGTGCCTTGCAGTGTTCAAATTGAGGCTCAGCGTGCTTCTGCAAATTTCTCGGCTCGGCTGTGCGACTTCAGCATTTCTGAATATGCCTGCACTTCGGTAGGTCCTTGATGAGCTTTGCACCCGACTGCCTGTCCCTTTGGAAAGTCTCCTGTGTTTCTGACTGCATAAATCTCTCCACCTATTTCAAGGTTGCATCATCTCTATCCTCTGATGAGGTCTCCACACTGCTGACTTGCAAGGTATCAAGCGGCATGAGCGACAGCACGGAGACGTGGAAGCTGTTCTTCCAGAGAGTCGCAGGAGTCCTGGAGGATGCTCTGTCAAAGATCTCCGACAAGGTAGGCGACACCCCTGATTTCTCTGGAACAGAAAATACAGTGCTGCCTCGGAGCTCTGAATTGACACGCCCCATTATTTTCACAGACCCTAAGCAACGGTCAGCCTCAGTCCCATGTTCTCGATGCCATTGGAGAGGTGAAAGTCAACAAATTCAGCGCTGAACAGCTGACGGATGCCAGCTTCGTTGCCGCCTGGTTCCAGGACAGGCTGAGGCCATTTTTGCCAGCAGTCTCCAGGGACTTTCTGTCCTGCCTTAGCACCAAGAACTTCAGTTGCAACACCTACCAAGTTGTGTAAGTATGCTCAGTGCTGTGGAAATCCTCAAGTGGTGTTTAGCAGAGTAAAGTCGGGCAATCCGTAACGGCCGCTGATCTTTTCTGATTCAGGGTGCAGGCTCTCGGGCGTCAAGCATCCCTCATGGCGGAGGAGCAAAAACAGGCCGTCTTCGCTCAATTTGTCCATCCCTTCCTGTCGAGAGATGACCTACCAGGTACTTTTAAGTGCTATCGCTGTCTTGAGTTGTCATCTTTCATGCTGTACTTCTCTAAACATCCTTCTACGGCTCAGCTTGTCACCGTTATTTCAGCTTGCTCAAAATTCACTGGTGTTCTGATGAATTCCCCCAAATGCTCTTTCTTTAATCCAGACCGTGCCTGCCTTTCCAAAACCACGAGCAGTGCTGACTGGCTTGAGAAGAACTTGGGCAATTTCTCCAGCTATGCTACCTTGGAGGATTTGCGGTCCCTGAATGAAAATTTCTCCAGTGTGAGTAACTTTTGGCTTGCTCCAGTTGCTCATGTGAACTGACATTATTTTGTTTTATTTATTAATTTTTTTAATAAACTCTTAATTTGTGATAACTTCTGTTGTCCGTGATGTGCTTCAGTTTGAGTCATTGGCACTGCTGACCCCTACCCAAGTAGCTGAACTCACACTGAGCTCTGGAGTACTGAACAACACCAAACAGATCAGCGCTGTGTTCGACCGACTGGAGGAAGACGAAGCTTTCAAGAACGTAGAGGAGTTTCTGACGGTGCTGAGCACAGCTCATGAGGCAAGTCGATAAGTGACAGTGTCTGACGGAGATGGCATTGATGCCATGGAGAATAAGCCAAAGCATGGTGCTCACTTACAGTACCGTTCACAACTCTGGGTTTGTCTCTGCAGATTCCCGATATCAGCCCTGCTGTGAGAGACGTGATGATGAACCGAACCTTCGTAATCATCAGATCGAAGATCCAGGAATTTGAGACCCCTGACTGGGTTGTGTGGTTCACTGTGAAGCTCATCCCTATCCTCCCCAGTTTCACCGCAGAAATGCTGGTCACAGTCACAGCTGAAATCAGCTGCACCAACTACCATGTGATGTGAGTGCCTGAATCTGGATACAGGAAGTTTGTAGATCTGCACCAATACGTCCACATAATCACCCTTGGTGGCTTTCTGTTGCAGCGTTAAAGGACTGGGATCTGTGTTCCCCGACATGACACTCATCAGGACGCAGGAGATAACCAAAGTTCTGGTGGAGCACCTGAAGAAATTTGCCTCCCAATTTAGCAGTCCAGGTAGGCCCTCCTGGAGCACGCTTTGCCAGCATCCCTCTATTGCCAGAATAGAGTGCGTTGCAGTATTGTATTTTGTTCCAGCTGACAGCTCACCATAGTTTTGTGTTAACTTCATAACAGTGCAGGGATGCAGACTGATCTTCCTCCACTCCTATCTTTATAAACAGGTTGCAGACAGAACGTTAGCAGCGATGCTGAATGGCTTCAAGTCAACTTGGGCCCGTTCACCAAAGTGGCCAGTTACTCAGACCTTAGGGGCTTGAACGTCAGCGGGGTAAAATACCTACCTTCTGTTATGTTTCTGTTGTCACACAGCTTTAAGAGAGCCTTTGATTGGCACCAGTACTTGTGCTTAGTTTTGGGCAGATAGCAGAGCTCTGACAGTCGAGTGCTATTTCCTTGGTGTTTTGTTTACATTAGCTGGCAGTTTTGGAAACCCTGACACCCGACCAGAAAGCAGAGCTGCTGTTGGATCCGTCCACCGGCTCTCTTGAAAATGTGACCCTGGTGAAGGAGGTGTTGAGCAGTGTCCTAAAATCGTCAGATGAGGAGCAGCTTGAGAAATTCTTTGAAAAATTTGTGGAGGTCAGCAAAGAGGTGAGCGGTTTTTTTGTTGTTGTTGTTGTTGTTTTTGTTCTTGATGAACCTGATTATCCTAAATGGCCATGAATGTAATGCTTTTGAACAAGAAGGCCATGTTAGAAGTTCCCATCTTGATGCTAAAAGTGTCTGTTTCCCTCCCTCCCCCAGCGAAACGTAACCTACATCACAAACGTGGACGTCCGAGACACAATGCTGAACCTGACTTTGACTGCTCTGGCTCCCAAATTCCTCCTTTTCCAAACGAGTGACTACGAGCTGTGGTTTCAAATCAATCTCGTGGTCCTGCTGGCCAGCTTCCGTCCTTCAGTTCTGGTGGTGATCCCCACCAACCTCACCTGTGACTCTTACAAAGCAATGTGAGAAATCTGGCTCCTTTGGTTTCATGTGTTTGCGCAGTCTGTAGAAAGAAGCATTGAAAACCTGCATTTTGTTTGTTTCTTCAGATTGAAAGGCCTGAAGGCAGCTCTGGCAGTTCTCCCATCTGGACTTGAAGTGGAGCTCAAGTCAAGCGTAGACCGACTTCTACAGTCACCACCAGAAGGTATGGCATGACCAATGGAAAACAAAAGAATTCTGACAAAATGTATGTGAATGTACGCCATATGCCAGTGGCCTCCTATTGACAGAAGTCTCTTTATTCTTGGCTTCTCTTCAGATTGCAAGCCTCCTCGCCCCGTCGGTTTGGTAAGTGCATTATTGTTTTAGATGGCTTATGAGTTGTGTTAAATCCTAAGGAAATCTGTCACAATTGTTTTCTCTTCTCTTCTTGCTTCATCTTCTCTGGCAATAGTGCAACGAAACATTAGTAGATGGTAAGTCAGAACACACAACAACGGTAGCTTGTGATTGATAGAATTGAGTCATTTTGCAATAAACTCATGAGATAATGTAGCATGAAAGTTCTCCATCTGATCTTTTTTTTTATTATTTGGTCTTCCTTTACAGAAACGAGGCTGTGTCAAGATGTTGACCGGTGAGTATCGGTTTGGTGTCTACTGAAAGCAGAGGTAGGCTTCAGAAAGTGGTCTAAATGTGAATCATTCTTTTGTGCCTTGCAGTGTTCAAATTGAGGCTCAGCGTGCTTCTGCAAATTTCTCGGCTCGGCTGTGCGACTTCAGCATTTCTGAATATGCCTGCTCTTCGGTAGGTCCTTGATGAGCTTTGCACCCGACTGCCTGTCCCTTTGGAAAGTCTCCTGTGTTTCTGACTGCATAAATCTCTCCACCTATTTCAAGGTTGCATCATCTCTATCCTCTGATGAGGTCTCCACACTGCTGACTTGCAAGGTATCAAACGGCATGAGCGACAGCACGGAGACGTGGAAGCTGTTCTTCCAGAGAGTCGCAGGAGTCCTGGAGGATGCTCTGTCAAAGATCTCCGACAAGGTAGGCGACACCCCTGATTTCTCTGGAACAGAAAATACAGTGCTGCCTCGGAGCTCTGAATTGACACGCCCCATTATTTTCACAGACCCTAAGCAACGGTCAGCCTCAGTCCCATGTTCTCGATGCCATTGGAGAGGTGAAAGTCAACAAATTCAGCGCTGAACAGCTGACGGATGCCAGCTTCGTTGCCGCCTGGTTCCAGGACAGGCTGAGGCCATTTTTGCCAGCAGTCTCCAGGGACTTTCTGTCCTGCCTTAGCACCAAGAACTTCAGTTGCAACACCTACCAAGTTGTGTAAGTATGCTCAGTGCTGTGGAAATCCTCAAGTGGTGTTTAGCAGAGTAAAGTCGGGCAATCCGTAACGGCCGCTGATCTTTCCTGATTCAGGGTGCAGGCTCTCGGGCGTCAAGCATCCCTCATGGCGGAGGAGCAAAAACAGGCCGTCTTCGCTCAATTTGTCCATCCCTTCCTGTCGAGAGATGACCTACCAGGTACTTTTAAGTGCTATCGCTGTCTTGAGTTGTCATCTTTCATGCTGTACTTCTCTAAACATCCTTCTACGGCTCAGCTTGTCACCGTTATTTCAGCTTGCTCAAAATTCACTGGTGTTCTGATGAATTCCCCCAATGCTCTTTCTTTAATCCAGACCGTGCCTGCCTTTCCAAAACCACGAGCAGTGCTGACTGGCTTGAGAAGAACTTGGGCAATTTCTCCAGCTATGCTACCTTGGAGGATTTGCGGTCCCTGAATGAAAATTTCTCCAGTGTGAGTAACTTTTGGCTTGCTCCAGTTGCTCATGTGAACTGACATTATTTTGTTTTATTTCTTTTTTTTTAAAATAAACTCTTAATTTGTGATAACTTCTGTTGTCCGTGATGTGCTTCAGTTTGAGTCATTGGCACTGCTGACCCCTACCCAAGTAGCTGAACTCACACTGAGCTCTGGAGTACTGAACAACACCAAACAGATCAGCGCTGTGTTCGACCGACTGGAGGAAGACGAAGCTTTCAAGAACGTAGAGGAGTTTCTGACGGTGCTGAGCACAGCTCATGAGGCAAGTCGATAAGTGACAGTGTCTGACGGAGATGGCATTGATGCCATGGAGAATAAGCCAAAGCACGGTGCTCACTTACAGTACCGTTCACAACTCTGGGTTTGTTTCTGCAGATTCCCGATATCAGCCCTGCTGTGAGAGACGTGATGATGAACCGAACCGTCGTAATCATCAGATCGAAGATCCAGGAATTTGAGACCCCTGACTGGGTTGTGTGGTTCACTGTGAAGCTCATCCCTATCCTCCCCAGTTTCACCGCAGAAATGCTGGTCACAGTCACAGCTGAAATCAGCTGCACCAACTACCATGTGATGTGAGTGCCTAAATCTGGATACAGGAAGTTTGTAGATCTGCACCAATACGTCCACATAATCACCCTTGGTGGCTTTCTGTTGCAGCGTTAAAGGACTGGGATCTGTGTTCCCCGACATGACACTCATCAGGACGCAGGAGATAACCAAAGTTCTGGTGGAGCACCTGAAGAAATTTGCCTCCCAATTTAGCAGTCCAGGTAGGCCCTCCTGGAGCACGCTTTGCCAGCATCCCTCTATTGCCAGAATAGAGTGCGTTGCAGTATTGTATTTTGTTCCAGCTGACAGCTCACCATAGTTTTGTGTCAACTTCATAACAGTGCAGGGATGCAGACTGATCTTCCTCCACTCCTATCTTTATAAACAGGTTGCAGACAGAACGTTAGCAGCGATGCTGAATGGCTTCAAGTCAACTTGGGCCCGTTCACCAAAGTGGCCAGTTACTCAGACCTTAGGGGCTTGAACGTCAGCGGGGTAAAATACCTACCTTCTGTTATGTTTCTGTTGTCACACAGCTTTAAGAGAGCCTTTGATTGGCACCAGTACTTGTGCTTAGTTTTGGGCAGATAGCAGAGCTCTGACAGTCGAGTGCTATTTCCTTGGTGTTTTGTTTACATTAGCTGGCAGTTTTGGAAACCCTGACACCCGACCAGAAAGCAGAGCTGCTGTTGGATCCGTCCACCGGCTCTCTTGAAAATGTGACCCTGGTGAAGGAGGTGTTGAGCAGTGTCCTAAAATCGTCAGATGAGGAGCAGCTTGAGAAATTCTTTGAAAAATTTGTGGAGGTCAGCAAAGAGGTGAGCGGTTTTTTTGTTGTTGTTTTTGTTCTTGATGAACCTGATTATCCTAAATGGCCATGAATGTAATGCTTTTGAACAAGAAGGCCATGTTAGAAGTTCCCATCTTGATGCTAAAAGTGTCTGTTTCCCTCCCTCCCCCAGCGAAACGTAACCTACATCACAAACGTGGACGTCCGAGACACAATGCTGAACCTGACTTTGACTGCTCTGGCTCCCAAATTCCTCCTCTTCCAAACGAGTGACTACGAGCTGTGGTTTCAAATCAATCTCGTGGTCCTGCTGGCCAGCTTCCGTCCTTCAGTTCTGGTGGTGATCCCCACCAACCTCACCTGTGACTCTTACAAAGCAATGTGAGAAATCTGGCTCCTTTGGTTTCATGTTTTTGCGCAGTCTGTAGAAAGAAGCATTGAAAACCTGCATTTTGTTTGTTTCTTCAGATTGAAAGGCCTGAAGGCAGCTCTGGCAGTTCTCCCATCTGGACTTGAAGTGGAGCTCAAGTCAAGCGTAGACCGACTTCTACAGTCACCACCAGAAGGTATGGCATGACCAATGGAAAACAAAAGAATTCTGACAAAATGTATGTGAATGTACGCCATATGCCAGTGGCCTCCTATTGACAGAAGTCTCTTTATTCTTGGCTTCTCTTCAGATTGCAAGCCTCCTCGCCCCGTCGGTTTGGTAAGTGCATTATTGTTTTAGATGGCTTATGAGTTGTGTTAAATCCTAAGGAAATCTGTCACAATTGTTTTCTCTTCTCTTCTTGCTTCATCTTCTCTGGCAATAGTGCAACGAAACATTAGTAGATGGTAAGTCAGAACACACAACAACGGTAGCTTGTGATTGATAGAATTGAGTCATTTTGCAATAAACTCATGAGATAATGTAGCATGAAAGTTCTCCATCTGATCTTTTTTTTTATTATTTGGTCTTCCTTTACAGAAACGAGGCTGTGTCAAGATGTTGACCGGTGAGTATCGGTTTGGTGTCTACTGAAAGCAGAGGTAGGCTTCAGAAAGTGGTCTAAATGTGAATCATTCTTTTGTGCCTTGCAGTGTTCAAATTGAGGCTCAGCGTGCTTCTGCAAATTTCTCGGCTCGGCTGTGCGACTTCAGCATTTCTGAATATGCCTGCACTTCGGTAGGTCCTTGATGAGCTTTGCACCCGACTGCCTGTCCCTTTGGAAAGTCTCCTGTGTTTCTGACTGCATAAATCTCTCCACCTATTTCAAGGTTGCATCATCTCTATCCTCTGATGAGGTCTCCACACTGCTGACTTGCAAGGTATCAAGCGGCATGAGCGACAGCACGGAGACGTGGAAGCTGTTCTTCCAGAGAGTCGCAGGAGTCCTTGAGGATGCTCTGTCAAAGATCTCCGACAAGGTAGGCGACACCCCTGATTTCTCTGGAACAGAAAATACAGTGCTGCCTCGGAGCTCTGAATTGACACGCCCCATTATTTTCACAGACCCTAAGCAACGGTCAGCCTCAGTCCCATGTTCTCGATTCCATTGGAGAGGTGAAAGTCAACAAATTCAGCGCTGAACAGCTGACGGATGCCAGCTTCGTTGCCGCCTGGTTCCAGGACAGGCTGAGGCCATTTTTGCCAGCAGTCTCCAGGGACTTTCTGTCCTGCCTTAGCACCAAGAACTTCAGTTGCAACACCTACCAAGTTGTGTAAGTATGCTCAGTGCTGTGGAAATCCTCAAGTGGTGTTTAGCAGAGTAAAGTCGGGCAATCCGTAACGGCGCTGATCTTTCCTGATTCAGGGTGCAGGCTCTCGGGCGTCAAGCATCCCTCATGGCGGAGGAGCAAAAACAGGCCGTCTTCGCTCAATTTGTCCATCCCTTCCTGTCGAGAGATGACCTACCAGGTACTTTTAAGTGCTATCGCTGTCTTGAGTTGTCATCTTTCATGCTGTACTTCTCTAAACATCCTTCTACGGCTCAGCTTGTCACCGTTATTTCAGCTTGCTCAAAATTCACTGGTGTTCTGATGAATTCCCCCAATGCTCTTTCTTTAATCCAGACCGTGCCTGCCTTTCCAAAACCACGAGCAGTGCTGACTGGCTTGAGAAGAACTTGGGCAATTTCTCCAGCTATGCTACCTTGGAGGATTTGCGGTCCCTGAATGAAAATTTCTCCAGTGTGAGTAACTTTTGGCTTGCTCCAGTTGCTCATGTGAACTGACATTATTTTGTTTTATTTATTAATTTTTTTAATAAACTCTTAATTTGTGATAACTTCTGTTGTCCGTGATGTGCTTCAGTTTGAGTCATTGGCACTGCTGACCCCTACCCAAGTAGCTGAACTCACACTGAGCTCTGGAGTACTGAACAACACCAAACAGATCAGCGCTGTGTTCGACCGACTGGAGGAAGACGAAGCTTTCAAGAACGTAGAGGAGTTTCTGACGGTGCTGAGCACAGCTCATGAGGCAAGTCGATAAGTGACAGTGTCTGACGGAGATGGCATTGATGCCATGGAGAATAAGCCAAAGCACGGTGCTCACTTACAGTACCGTTCACAACTCTGGGTTTGTTTCTCCAGATTCCCGATATCAGCCCTGCTGTGAGAGACGTGATGATGAACCGAACCTTCGTAATCATCAGATCGAAGATCCAGGAATTTGAGACCCCTGACTGGGTTGTGTGGTTCACTGTGAAGCTCATCCATATCCTCCCCAGTTTCACCGCAGAAATGCTGGTCACAGTCACAGCTGAAATCAGCTGCACCAACTACCATGTGATGTGAGTGCCTAAATCTGGATACAGGAAGTTTGTAGATCTGCACCAATACGTCCACATAATCACCCTTGGTGGCTTTCTGTTGCAGCGTTAAAGGACTGGGATCTGTGTTCCCCGACATGACACTCATCAGGACGCAGGAGATAACCAAAGTTCTGGTGGAGCACCTGAAGAAATTTGCCTCCCAATTTAGCAGTCCAGGTAGGCCCTCCTGGAGCACGCTTTGCCAGCATCCCTCTATTGCCAGAATAGAGTGCGTTGCAGTATTGTATTTTGTTCCAGCTGACAGCTCACCATAGTTTTGTGTCAACTTCATAACAGTGCAGGGATGCAGACTGATCTTCCTCCACTCCTATCTTTATAAACAGGTTGCAGACAGAACGTTAGCAGCGATGCTGAATGGCTTCAAGTCAACTTGGGCCCGTTCACCAAAGTGGCCAGTTACTCAGACCTTAGGGGCTTGAACGTCAGCGGGGTAAAATACCTACCTTCTGTTATGTTTCTGTTGTCACACAGCTTTAAGAGAGCCTTTGATTGGCACCAGTACTTGTGCTTAGTTTTGGGCAGATAGCAGAGCTCTGACAGTCGAGTGCTATTTCCTTGGTGTTTTGTTTACATTAGCTGGCAGTTTTGGAAACCCTGACACCCGACCAGAAAGCAGAGCTGCTGTTGGATCCGTCCACCGGCTCTCTTGAAAATGTGACCCTGGTGAAGGAGGTGTTGAGCAGTGTCCTAAAATCGTCAGATGAGGAGCAGCTTGAGAAATTCTTTGAAAAATTTGTGGAGGTCAGCAAAGAGGTGAGCGGTTTTTTTGTTGTTGTTTTTGTTCTTGATGAACCTGATTATCCTAAATGGCCATGAATGTAATGCTTTTGAACAAGAAGGCCATGTTAGAAGTTCCCATCTTGATGCTAAAAGTGTCTGTTTCCCTCCCTCCCCCAGCGAAACGTAACCTACATCACAAACGTGGACGTCCGAGACACAATGCTGAACCTGACTTTGACTGCTCTGGCTCCCAAATTCCTCCTCTTCCAAACGAGTGACTACGAGCTGTGGTTTCAAATCAATCTCGTGGTCCTGCTGGCCAGCTTCCGTCCTTCAGTTCTGGTGGTGATCCCCACCAACCTCACCTGTGACTCTTACAAAGCAATGTGAGAAATCTGGCTCCTTTGGTTTCATGTTTTTGCGCAGTCTGTAGAAAGAAGCATTGAAAACCTGCATTTTGTTTGTTTCTTCAGATTGAAAGGCCTGAAGGCAGCTCTGGCAGTTCTCCCATCTGGACTTGAAGTGGAGCTCAAGTCAAGCGTAGACCGACTTCTACAGTCACCACCAGAAGGTATGGCATGACCAATGGAAAACAAAAGAATTCTGACAAAATGTATGTGAATGTACGCCATATGCCAGTGGCCTCCTATTGACAGAAGTCTCTTTATTCTTGGCTTCTCTTCAGATTGCAAGCCTCCTCGCCCCGTCGGTTTGGTAAGTGCATTATTGTTTTAGATGGCTTATGAGTTGTGTTAAATCCTAAGGAAATCTGTCACAATTGTTTTCTCTTCTCTTCTTGCTTCATCTTCTCTGGCAATAGTGCAACGAAACATTAGTAGATGGTAAGTCAGAACACACAACAACGGTAGCTTGTGATTGATAGAATTGAGTCATTTTGCAATAAACTCATGAGATAATGTAGCATGAAAGTTCTCCATCTGATCTTTTTTTTTATTATTTGGTCTTCCTTTACAGAAACGAGGCTGTGTCAAGATGTTGACCGGTGAGTATCGGTTTGGTGTCTACTGAAAGCAGAGGTAGGCTTCAGAAAGTGGTCTAAATGTGAATCATTCTTTTGTGCCTTGCAGTGTTCAAATTGAGGCTCAGCGTGCTTCTGCAAATTTCTCGGCTCGGCTGTGCGACTTCAGCATTTCTGAATATGCCTGCTCTTCGGTAGGTCCTTGATGAGCTTTGCACCCGACTGCCTGTCCCTTTGGAAAGTCTCCTGTGTTTCTGACTGCATAAATCTCTCCACCTATTTCAAGGTTGCATCATCTCTATCCTCTGATGAGGTCTCCACACTGCTGACTTGCAAGGTATCAAGCGGCATGAGCGACAGCACGGAGACGTGGAAGCTGTTCTTCCAGAGAGTCGCAGGAGTCCTGGAGGATGCTCTGTCAAAGATCTCCGACAAGGTAGGCGACACCCCTGATTTCTCTGGAACAGAAAATACAGTGCTGCCTCGGAGCTCTGAATTGACACGCCCCATTATTTTCACAGACCCTAAGCAACGGTCAGCCTCAGTCCCATGTTCTCGATGCCATTGGAGAGGTGAAAGTCAACAAATTCAGCGCTGAACAGCTGACGGATGCCAGCTTCGTTGCCGCCTGGTTCCAGGACAGGCTGAGGCCATTTTTGCCAGCAGTCTCCAGGGACTTTCTGTCCTGCCTTAGCACCAAGAACTTCAGTTGCAACACCTACCAAGTTGTGTAAGTATGCTCAGTGCTGTGGAAATCCTCAAGTGGTGTTTAGCAGAGTAAAGTCGGGCAATCCGTAACGGCCGCTGATCTTTCCTAATTCAGGGTGCAGGCTCTCGGGCGTCAAGCATCCCTCATGGCGGAGGAGCAAAAACAGGCCGTCTTCGCTCAATTTGTCCATCCCTTCCTGTCGAGAGATGACCTACCAGGTACTTTTAAGTGCTATCGCTGTCTTGAGTTGTCATCTTTCATGCTGTACTTCTCTAAACATCCTTCTACGGCTCAGCTTGTCACCGTTATTTCAGCTTGCTCAAAATTCACTGGTGTTCTGATGAATTCCCCCAATGCTCTTTCTTTAATCCAGACCGTGCCTGCCTTTCCAAAACCACGAGCAGTGCTGACTGGCTTGAGAAGAACTTGGGCAATTTCTCCAGCTATGCTACCTTGGAGGATTTGCGGTCCCTGAATGAAAATTTCTCCAGTGTGAGTAACTTTTGGCTTGCTCCAGTTGCTCATGTGAACTGACATTATTTTGTTTTATTTCTTTTTTTTTAAATAAACTCTTAATTTGTGATAACTTCTGTTGTCCGTGATGTGCTTCAGTTTGAGTCATTGGCACTGCTGACCCCTACCCAAGTAGCTGAACTCACACTGAGCTCTGGAGTACTGAACAACACCAAACAGATCAGCGCTGTGTTCGACCGACTGGAGGAAGACGAAGCTTTCAAGAACGTAGAGGAGTTTCTGACGGTGCTGAGCACAGCTCATGAGGCAAGTCGATAAGTGACAGTGTCTGACGGAGATGGCATTGATGCCATGGAGAATAAGCCAAAGCACGGTGCTCACTTACAGTACCGTTCACAACTCTGGGTTTGTTTCTGCAGATTCCCGATATCAGCCCTGCTGTTAGAGACGTGATGATGAACCGAACCGTCGTAATCATCAGATCGAAGATCCAGGAATTTGAGACCCCTGACTGGGTTGTGTGGTTCACTGTGAAGCTCATCCCTATCCTCCCCAGTTTCACCGCAGAAATGCTGGTCACAGTCACAGCTGAAATCAGCTGCACCAACTACCATGTGATGTGAGTGCCTAAATCTGGATACAGGAAGTTTGTAGATCTGCACCAATACGTCCACATAATCACCCTTGGTGGCTTTCTGTTGCAGCGTTAAAGGACTGGGATCTGTGTTCCCCGACATGACACTCATCAGGACGCAGGAGATAACCAAAGTTCTGGTGGAGCACCTGAAGAAATTTGCCTCCCAATTTAGCAGTCCAGGTAGGCCCTCCTGGAGCACGCTTTGCCAGCATCCCTCTATTGCCAGAATAGAGTGCGTTGCAGTATTGTATTTAGTTCCAGCTGACAGCTCACCATAGTTTTGTGTCAACTTCATAACAGTGCAGGGATGCAGACTGATCTTCCTCCACTCCTATCTTTATAAACAGGTTGCAGACAGAACGTTAGCAGCGATGCTGAATGGCTTCAAGTCAACTTGGGCCCGTTCACCAAAGTGGCCAGTTACTCAGACCTTAGGGGCTTGAACGTCAGCGGGGTAAAATACCTACCTTCTGTTATGTTTCTGTTGTCACACAGCTTTAAGAGAGCCTTTGATTGGCACCAGTACTTGTGCTTAGTTTTGGGCAGATAGCAGAGCTCTGACAGTCGAGTGCTATTTCCTTGGTGTTTTGTTTACATTAGCTGGCAGTTTTGGAAACCCTGACACCCGACCAGAAAGCAGGGCTGCTGTTGGATCCGTCCACCGGCTCTCTTGAAAATGTGACCCTGGTGAAGGAGGTGTTGAGCAGTGTCCTAAAATCGTCAGATGAGGAGCAGCTTGAGAAATTCTTTGAAAAATTTGTGGAGGTCAGCAAAGAGGTGAGCGTTTTTTTTGTTGTTGTTTTTGTTCTTGATGAACCTGATTATCCTAAATGGCCATGAATGTAATGCTTTTGAACAAGAAGGCCATGTTAGAAGTTCCCATCTTGATGCTAAAAGTGTCTGTTTCCCTCCCTCCCCCAGCGAAACGTAACCTACATCACAAACGTGGACGTCCGAGACACAATGCTGAACCTGACTTTGACTGCTCTGGCTCCCAAATTCCTCCTCTTCCAAACGAGTGACTACGAGCTGTGGTTTCAAATCAATCTCGTGGTCCTGCTGGCCAGCTTCCGTCCTTCAGTTCTGGTGGTGATCCCCACCAACCTCACCTGTGACTCTTACAAAGCAATGTGAGAAATCTGGCTCCTTTGGTTTCATGTTTTTGCGCAGTCTGTAGAAAGAAGCATTGAAAACCTGCATTTTGTTTGTTTCTTCAGATTGAAAGGCCTGAAGGCAGCTCTGGCAGTTCTCCCATCTGGACTTGAAGTGGAGCTCAAGTCAAGCGTAGACCGACTTCTACAGTCACCACCAGAAGGTATGGCATGACCAATGGAAAACAAAAGAATTCTGACAAAATGTATGTGAATGTACGCCATATGCCAGTGGCCTCCTATTGACAGAAGTCTCTTTATTCTTGGCTTCTCTTCAGATTGCAAGCCTCCTCGCCCCGTCGGTTTGGTAAGTGCATTATTGTTTTAGATGGCTTATGAGTTGTGTTAAATCCTAAGGAAATCTGTCACAATTGTTTTCTCTTCTCTTCTTGCTTCATCTTCTCTGGCAATAGTGCAACGAAACATTAGTAGATGGTAAGTCAGAACACACAACAACGGTAGCTTGTGATTGATAGAATTGAGTCATTTTGCAATAAACTCATGAGATAATGTAGCATGAAAGTTCTCCATCTGATCTTTTTTTTTATTATTTGGTCTTCCTTTACAGAAACGAGGCTGTGTCAAGATGTTGACCGGTGAGTATCGGTTTGGTGTCTACTGAAAGCAGAGGTAGGCTTCAGAAAGTGGTCTAAATGTGAATCATTCTTTTGTGCCTTGCAGTGTTCAAATTGAGGCTCAGCGTGCTTCTGCAAATTTCTCGGCTCGGCTGTGCGACTTCAGCATTTCTGAATATGCCTGCACTTCGGTAGGTCCTTGATGAGCTTTGCACCCGACTGCCTGTCCCTTTGGAAAGTCTCCTGTGTTTCTGACTGCATAAATCTCTCCACCTATTTCAAGGTTGCATCATCTCTATCCTCTGATGAGGTCTCCACACTGCTGACTTGCAAGGTATCAAGCGGCATGAGCGACAGCACGGAGACGTGGAAGCTGTTCTTCCAGAGAGTCGCAGGAGTCCTTGAGGATGCTCTGTCAAAGATCTCCGACAAGGTAGGCGACACCCCTGATTTCTCTGGAACAGAAAATACAGTGCTGCCTCGGAGCTCTGAATTGACACGCCCCATTATTTTCACAGACCCTAAGCAACGGTCAGCCTCAGTCCCATGTTCTCGATTCCATTGGAGAGGTGAAAGTCAACAAATTCAGCGCTGAACAGCTGACGGATGCCAGCTTCGTTGCCGCCTGGTTCCAGGACAGGCTGAGGCCATTTTTGCCAGCAGTCTCCAGGGACTTTCTGTCCTGCCTTAGCACCAAGAACTTCAGTTGCAACACCTACCAAGTTGTGTAAGTATGCTCAGTGCTGTGGAAATCCTCAAGTGGTGTTTAGCAGAGTAAAGTCGGGCAATCCGTAACGGCCGCTGATCTTTCCTGATTCAGGGTGCAGGCTCTCGGGCGTCAAGCATCCCTCATGGCGGAGGAGCAAAAACAGGCCGTCTTCGCTCAATTTGTCCATCCCTTCCTGTCGAGAGATGACCTACCAGGTACTTTTAAGTGCTATCGCTGACTTGAGTTGTCATCTTTCATGCTGTACTTCTCTAAACATCCTTCTACGGCTCAGCTTGTCACCGTTATTTCAGCTTGCTCAAAATTCACTGGTGTTCTGATGAATTCCCCCAATGCTCTTTCTTTAATCCAGACCGTGCCTGCCTTTCCAAAACCACGAGCAGTGCTGACTGGCTTGAGAAGAACTTGGGCAATTTCTCCAGCTATGCTACCTTGGAGGATTTGCGGTCCCTGAATGAAAATTTCTCCAGTGTGAGTAACTTTTGGCTTGCTCCAGTTGCTCATGTGAACTGACATTATTTTGTTTTATTTATTAATTTTTTTAATAAACTCTTAATTTGTGATAACTTCTGTTGTCCGTGATGTGCTTCAGTTTGAGTCATTGGCACTGCTGACCCCTACCCAAGTAGCTGAACTCACACTGAGCTCTGGAGTACTGAACAACACCAAACAGATCAGCGCTGTGTTCGACCGACTGGAGGAAGACGAAGCTTTCAAGAACGTAGAGGAGTTTCTGACGGTGCTGAGCACAGCTCATGAGGCAAGTCGATAAGTGAAAGTGTCTGACGGAGATCGCATTGAAGCCATGGAGAATAAGCCAAAGCATGGTGCTCACTTACAGTACCGTTCACAACTCTGGGTTTGTTTCTGCAGATTCCCGATATCAGCCCTGCTGTGAGAGACGTGATGATGAACCGAACCTTCGTAATCATCAGATCGAAAATCCAGGAATTTGAGACCCCTGACTGGGTTGTGTGGTTCACTGTGAAGCTCATCCCTATCCTCCCCAGTTTCACCGCAGAAATGCTGGTCACAGTCACAGCTGAAATCAGCTGCACCAACTACCATGTGATGTGAGTGCCTGAATCTGGATACAGGAAGTTGTAGATCTGCACCAATACGTCCACATAATCACCCTTGGTGGCTTTCTGTTGCAGCGTTAAAGGACTGGGATCTGTGTTCCCCGACATGACACTCATCAGGACGCAGGAGATAACCAAAGTTCTGGTGGAGCACCTGAAGAAATTTGCCTCCCAATTTAGCAGTCCAGGTAGGCCCTCCTGGAGCACGCTTTGCCAGCATCCCTCTATTGCCAGAATAGAGTGCGTTGCAGTATTGTATTTAGTTCCAGCTGACAGCTCACCATAGTTTTGTGTCAACTTCATAACAGTGCAGGGATGCAGACTGATCTTCCTCCACTCCTATCTTTATAAACAGGTTGCAGACAGAACGTTAGCAGCGATGCTGAATGGCTTCAAGTCAACTTGGGCCCGTTCACCAAAGTGGCCAGTTACTCAGACCTTAGGGGCTTGAACGTCAGCGGGGTAAAATACCTACCTTCTGTTATGTTTCTGTTGTCACACAGCTTTAAGAGAGCCTTTGATTGGCACCAGTACTTGTGCTTAGTTTTGGGCAGATAGCAGAGCTCTGACAGTCGAGTGCTATTTCCTTGGTGTTTTGTTTACATTAGCTGGCAGTTTTGGAAACCCTGACACCCGACCAGAAAGCAGGGCTGCTGTTGGATCCGTCCACCGGCTCTCTTGAAAATGTGACCCTGGTGAAGGAGGTGTTGAGCAGTGTCCTAAAATCGTCAGATGAGGAGCAGCTTGAGAAATTCTTTGAAAAATTTGTGGAGGTCAGCAAAGAGGTGAGCGGTTTTTTTGTTGTTGTTTTTGTTCTTGATGAACCTGATTATCCTAAATGGCCATGAATGTAATGCTTTTGAACAAGAAGGCCATGTTAGAAGTTCCCATCTTGATGCTAAAAGTGTCTGTTTCCCTCCCTCCCCCAGCGAAACGTAACCTACATCACAAACGTGGACGTCCGAGACACAATGCTGAACCTGACTTTGACTGCTCTGGCTCCCAAATTCCTCCTCTTCCAAACGAGTGACTACGAGCTGTGGTTTCAAATCAATCTCGTGGTCCTGCTGGCCAGCTTCCGTCCTTCAGTTCTGGTGGTGATCCCCACCAACCTCACCTGTGACTCTTACAAAGCAATGTGAGAAATCTGGCTCCTTTGGTTTCATGTTTTTGCGCAGTCTGTAGAAAGAAGCATTGAAAACCTGCATTTTGTTTGTTTCTTCAGATTGAAAGGCCTGAAGGCAGCTCTGGCAGTTCTCCCATCTGGACTTGAAGTGGAGCTCAAGTCAAGCGTAGACCGACTTCTACAGTCACCACCAGAAGGTATGGCATGACCAATGGAAAACAAAAGAATTCTGACAAAATGTATGTGAATGTACGCCATATGCCAGTGGCCTCCTATTGACAGAAGTCTCTTTATTCTTGGCTTCTCTTCAGATTGCAAGCCTCCTCGCCCCGTCGGTTTGGTAAGTGCATTATTGTTTTAGATGGCTTATGAGTTGTGTTAAATCCTAAGGAAATCTGTCACAATTGTTTTCTCTTCTCTTCTTGCTTCATCTTCTCTGGCAATAGTGCAACGAAACATTAGTAGATGGTAAGTCAGAACACACAACAACGGTAGCTTGTGATTGATAGAATTGAGTCATTTTGCAATAAACTCATGAGATAATGTAGCATGAAAGTTCTCCATCTGATCTTTTTTTTTATTATTTGGTCTTCCTTTACAGAAACGAGGCTGTGTCAAGATGTTGACCGGTGAGTATCGGTTTGGTGTCTACTGAAAGCAGAGGTAGGCTTCAGAAAGTGGTCTAAATGTGAATCATTCTTTTGTGCCTTGCAGTGTTCAAATTGAGGCTCAGCGTGCTTCTGCAAATTTCTCGGCTCGGCTGTGCGACTTCAGCATTTCTGAATATGCCTGCACTTCGGTAGGTCCTTGATGAGCTTTGCACCCGACTGCCTGTCCCTTTGGAAAGTCTCCTGTGTTTCTGACTGCATAAATCTCTCCACCTATTTCAAGGTTGCATCATCTCTATCCTCTGATGAGGTCTCCACACTGCTGACTTGCAAGGTATCAAGCGGCATGAGCGACAGCACGGAGACGTGGAAGCTGTTCTTCCAGAGAGTCGCAGGAGTCCTTGAGGATGCTCTGTCAAAGATCTCCGACAAGGTAGGCGACACCCCTGATTTCTCTGGAACAGAAAATACAGTGCTGCCTCGGAGCTCTGAATTGACACGCCCCATTGTTTTCACAGACCCTAAGCAACGGTCAGCCTCAGTCCCATGTTCTCGATTCCATTGGAGAGGTGAAAGTCAACAAATTCAGCGCTGAACAGCTGACGGATGCCAGCTTCGTTGCCGCCTGGTTCCAGGACAGGCTGAGGCCATTTTTGCCAGCAGTCTCCAGGGACTTTCTGTCCTGCCTTAGCACCAAGAACTTCAGTTGCAACACCTACCAAGTTGTGTAAGTATGCTCAGTGCTGTGGAAATCCTCAAGTGGTGTTTAGCAGAGTAAAGTCGGGCAATCCGTAACGGCCGCTGATCTTTCCTGATTCAGGGTGCAGGCTCTCGGGCGTCAAGCATCCCTCATGGCGGAGGAGCAAAAACAGGCCGTCTTCGCTCAATTTGTCCATCCCTTCCTGTCGAGAGATGACCTACCAGGTACTTTTAAGTGCTATCGCTGTCTTGAGTTGTCATCTTTCATGCTGTACTTCTCTAAACATCCTTCTACGGCTCAGCTTGTCACCGTTATTTCAGCTTGCTCAAAATTCACTGGTGTTCTGATGAATTCCCCCAATGCTCTTTCTTTAATCCAGACCGTGCCTGCCTTTCCAAAACCACGAGCAGTGCTGACTGGCTTGAGAAGAACTTGGGCAATTTCTCCAGCTATGCTACCTTGGAGGATTTGCGGTCCCTGAATGAAAATTTCTCCAGTGTGAGTAACTTTTGGCTTGCTCCAGTTGCTCATGTGAACTGACATTATTTTGTTTTATTTATTATTTTTTTTAATAAACTCTTAATTTGTGATAACTTCTGTTGTCCGTGATGTGCTTCAGTTTGAGTCATTGGCACTGCTGACCCCTACCCAAGTAGCTGAACTCACACTGAGCTCTGGAGTACTGAACAACACCAAACAGATCAGCGCTGTGTTCGACCGACTGGAGGAAGACGAAGCTTTCAAGAACGTAGAGGAGTTTCTGACGGTGCTGAGCACAGCTCATGAGGCAAGTCGATAAGTGAAAGTGTCTGACGGAGATCGCATTGAAGCCATGGAGAATAAGCCAAAGCATGGTGCTCACTTACAGTACCGTTCACAACTCTGGGTTTGTTTCTGCAGATTCCCGATATCAGCCCTGCTGTGAGAGACGTGATGATGAACCGAACCTTCGTAATCATCAGATCGAAAATCCAGGAATTTGAGACCCCTGACTGGGTTGTGTGGTTCACTGTGAAGCTCATCCCTATCCTCCCCAGTTTCACCGCAGAAATGCTGGTCACAGTCACAGCTGAAATCAGCTGCACCAACTACCATGTGATGTGAGTGCCTGAATCTGGATACAGGAAGTTGTAGATCTGCACCAATACGTCCACATAATCACCCTTGGTGGCTTTCTGTTGCAGCGTTAAAGGACTGGGATCTGTGTTCCCCGACATGACACTCATCAGGACGCAGGAGATAACCAAAGTTCTGGTGGAGCACCTGAAGAAATTTGCCTCCCAATTTAGCAGTCCAGGTAGGCCCTCCTGGAGCACGCTTTGCCAGCATCCCTCTATTGCCAGAATAGAGTGCGTTGCAGTATTGTATTTAGTTCCAGCTGACAGCTCACCATAGTTTTGTGTCAACTTCATAACAGTGCAGGGATGCAGACTGATCTTCCTCCACTCCTATCTTTATAAACAGGTTGCAGACAGAACGTTAGCAGCGATGCTGAATGGCTTCAAGTCAACTTGGGCCCGTTCACCAAAGTGGCCAGTTACTCAGACCTTAGGGGCTTGAACGTCAGCGGGGTAAAATACCTACCTTCTGTTATGTTTCTGTTGTCACACAGCTTTAAGAGAGCCTTTGATTGGCACCAGTACTTGTGCTTAGTTTTGGGCAGATAGCAGAGCTCTGACAGTCGAGTGCTATTTCCTTGGTGTTTTGTTTACATTAGCTGGCAGTTTTGGAAACCCTGACACCCGACCAGAAAGCAGGGCTGCTGTTGGATCCGTCCACCGGCTCTCTTGAAAATGTGACCCTGGTGAAGGAGGTGTTGAGCAGTGTCCTAAAATCGTCAGATGAGGAGCAGCTTGAGAAATTCTTTGAAAAATTTGTGGAGGTCAGCAAAGAGGTGAGCGGTTTTTTTGTTGTTGTTTTTGTTCTTGATGAACCTGATTATCCTAAATGGCCATGAATGTAATGCTTTTGAACAAGAAGGCCATGTTAGAAGTTCCCATCTTGATGCTAAAAGTGTCTGTTTCCCTCCCTCCCCCAGCGAAACGTAACCTACATCACAAACGTGGACGTCCGAGACACAATGCTGAACCTGACTTTGACTGCTCTGGCTCCCAAATTCCTCCTCTTCCAAACGAGTGACTACGAGCTGTGGTTTCAAATCAATCTCGTGGTCCTGCTGGCCAGCTTCCGTCCTTCAGTTCTGGTGGTGATCCCCACCAACCTCACCTGTGACTCTTACAAAGCAATGTGAGAAATCTGGCTCCTTTGGTTTCATGTTTTTGCGCAGTCTGTAGAAAGAAGCATTGAAAACCTGCATTTTGTTTGTTTCTTCAGATTGAAAGGCCTGAAGGCAGCTCTGGCAGTTCTCCCATCTGGACTTGAAGTGGAGCTCAAGTCAAGCGTAGACCGACTTCTACAGTCACCACCAGAAGGTATGGCATGACCAATGGAAAACAAAAGAATTCTGACAAAATGTATGTGAATGTACGCCATATGCCAGTGGCCTCCTATTGACAGAAGTCTCTTTATTCTTGGCTTCTCTTCAGATTGCAAGCCTCCTCGCCCCGTCGGTTTGGTAAGTGCATTATTGTTTTAGATGGCTTATGAGTTGTGTTAAATCCTAAGGAAATCTGTCACAATTGTTTTCTCTTCTCTTCTTGCTTCATCTTCTCTGGCAATAGTGCAACGAAACATTAGTAGATGGTAAGTCAGAACACACAACAACGGTAGCTTGTGATTGATAGAATTGAGTCATTTTGCAATAAACTCATGAGATAATGTAGCATGAAAGTTCTCCATCTGATCTTTTTTTTTATTATTTGGTCTTCCTTTACAGAAACGAGGCTGTGTCAAGATGTTGACCGGTGAGTATCGGTTTGGTGTCTACTGAAAGCAGAGGTAGGCTTCAGAAAGTGGTCTAAATGTGAATCATTCTTTTGTGCCTTGCAGTGTTCAAATTGAGGCTCAGCGTGCTTCTGCAAATTTCTCGGCTCGGCTGTGCGACTTCAGCATTTCTGAATATGCCTGCACTTCGGTAGGTCCTTGATGAGCTTTGCACCCGACTGCCTGTCCCTTTGGAAAGTCTCCTGTGTTTCTGACTGCATAAATCTCTCCACCTATTTCAAGGTTGCATCATCTCTATCCTCTGATGAGGTCTCCACACTGCTGACTTGCAAGGTATCAAGCGGCATGAGCGACAGCACGGAGACGTGGAAGCTGTTCTTCCAGAGAGTCGCAGGAGTCCTTGAGGATGCTCTGTCAAAGATCTCCGACAAGGTAGGCGACACCCCTGATTTCTCTGGAACAGAAAATACAGTGCTGCCTCGGAGCTCTGAATTGACACGCCCCATTATTTTCACAGACCCTAAGCAACGGTCAGCCTCAGTCCCATGTTCTCGATGCCATTGGAGAGGTGAAAGTCAACAAATTCAGCGCTGAACAGCTGACGGATGCCAGCTTCGTTGCCGCCTGGTTCCAGGACAGGCTGAGGCCATTTTTGCCAGCAGTCTCCAGGGACTTTCTGTCCTGCCTTAGCACCAAGAACTTCAGTTGCAACACCTACCAAGTTGTGTAAGTATGCTCAGTGCTGTGGAAATCCTCAAGTGGTGTTTAGCAGAGTAAAGTCGGGCAATCCGTAACGGCCGCTGATCTTTCCTGATTCAGGGTGCAGGCTCTCGGGCGTCAAGCATCCCTCATGGCGGAGGAGCAAAAACAGGCCGTCTTCGCTCAATTTGTCCATCCCTTCCTGTCGAGAGATGACCTACCAGGTACTTTTAAGTGCTATCGCTGTCTTGAGTTGTCATCTTTCATGCTGTACTTCTCTAAACATCCTTCTACGGCTCAGCTTGTCACCGTTATTTCAGCTTGCTCAAAATTCACTGGTGTTCTGATGAATTCCCCCAATGCTCTTTCTTTAATCCAGACCGTGCCTGCCTTTCCAAAACCACGAGCAGTGCTGACTGGCTTGAGAAGAACTTGGGCAATTTCTCCAGCTATGCTACCTTGGAGGATTTGCGGTCCCTGAATGAAAATTTCTCCAGTGTGAGTAACTTTTGGCTTGCTCCAGTTGCTCATGTGAACTGACATTATTTTGTTTTATTTCTTTTTTTTTTAAATAAACTCTTAATTTGTGATAACTTCTGTTGTCCGTGATGTGCTTCAGTTTGAGTCATTGGCACTGCTGACCCCTACCCAAGTAGCTGAACTCACACTGAGCTCTGGAGTACTGAACAACACCAAACAGATCAGCGCTGTGTTCGACCGACTGGAGGAAGACGAAGCTTTCAAGAACGTAGAGGAGTTTCTGACGGTGCTGAGCACAGCTCATGAGGCAAGTCGATAAGTGACAGTGTCTGACGGAGATGGCATTGATGCCATGGAGAATAAGCCAAAGCACGGTGCTCACTTACAGTACCGTTCACAACTCTGGGTTTGTTTCTGCAGATTCCCGATATCAGCCCTGCTGTTAGAGACGTGATGATGAACCGAACCGTCGTAATCATCAGATCGAAGATCCAGGATTTTGAGACCCCTGACTGGGTTGTGTGGTTCACTGTGAAGCTCATCCCTATCCTCCCCAGTTTCACCGCAGAAATGCTGGTCACAGTCACAGCTGAAATCAGCTGCACCAACTACCATGTGATGTGAGTGCCTAAATCTGGATACAGGAAGTTTGTAGATCTGCACCAATACGTCCACATAATCACCCTTGGTGGCTTTCTGTTGCAGCGTTAAAGGACTGGGATCTGTGTTCCCCGACATGACACTCATCAGGACGCAGGAGATAACCAAAGTTCTGGTGGAGCACCTGAAGAAATTTGCCTCCCAATTTAGCAGTCCAGGTAGGCCCTCCTGGAGCACGCTTTGCCAGCATCCCTCTATTGCCAGAATAGAGTGCGTTGCAGTATTGTATTTTGTTCCAGCTGACAGCTCACCATAGTTTTGTGTCAACTTCATAACAGTGCAGGGATGCAGACTGATCTTCCTCCACTCCTATCTTTATAAACAGGTTGCAGACAGAACGTTAGCAGCGATGCTGAATGGCTTCAAGTCAACTTGGGCCCGTTCACCAAAGTGGCCAGTTACTCAGACCTTAGGGGCTTGAACGTCAGCGGGGTAAAATACCTACCTTCTGTTATGTTTCTGTTGTCACACAGCTTTAAGAGAGCCTTTGATTGGCACCAGTACTTGTGCTTAGTTTTGGGCAGATAGCAGAGCTCTGACAGTCGAGTGCTATTTCCTTGGTGTTTTGTTTACATTAGCTGGCAGTTTTGGAAACCCTGACACCCGACCAGAAAGCAGGGCTGCTGTTGGATCCGTCCACCGGCTCTCTTGAAAATGTGACCCTGGTGAAGGAGGTGTTGAGCAGTGTCCTAAAATCGTCAGATGAGGAGCAGCTTGAGAAATTCTTTGAAAAATTTGTGGAGGTCAGCAAAGAGGTGAGCGGTTTTTTTGTTGTTGTTTTTGTTCTTGATGAACCTGATTATCCTAAATGGCCATGAATGTAATGCTTTTGAACAAGAAGGCCATGTTAGAAGTTCCCATCTTGATGCTAAAAGTGTCTGTTTCCCTCCCTCCCCCAGCGAAACGTAACCTACATCACAAACGTGGACGTCCGAGACACAATGCTGAACCTGACTTTGACTGCTCTGGCTCCCAAATTCCTCCTCTTCCAAACGAGTGACTACGAGCTGTGGTTTCAAATCAATCTCGTGGTCCTGCTGGCCAGCTTCCGTCCTTCAGTTCTGGTGGTGATCCCCACCAACCTCACCTGTGACTCTTACAAAGCAATGTGAGAAATCTGGCTCCTTTGGTTTCATGTTTTTGCGCAGTCTGTAGAAAGAAGCATTGAAAACCTGCATTTTGTTTGTTTCTTCAGATTGAAAGGCCTGAAGGCAGCTCTGGCAGTTCTCCCATCTGGACTTGAAGTGGAGCTCAAGTCAAGCGTAGACCGACTTCTACAGTCACCACCAGAAGGTATGGCATGACCAATGGAAAACAAAAGAATTCTGACAAAATGTATGTGAATGTACGCCATATGCCAGTGGCCTCCTATTGACAGAAGTCTCTTTATTCTTGGCTTCTCTTCAGATTGCAAGCCTCCTCGCCCCGTCGGTTTGGTAAGTGCATTATTGTTTTAGATGGCTTATGAGTTGTGTTAAATCCTAAGGAAATCTGTCACAATTGTTTTCTCTTCTCTTCTTGCTTCATCTTCTCTGGCAATAGTGCAACGAAACATTAGTAGATGGTAAGTCAGAACACACAACAACGGTAGCTTGTGATTGATAGAATTGAGTAATTTTGCAATAAACTCATGAGATAATGTAGCATGAAAGTTCTCCATCTGATCTTTTTTTTTATTATTTGGTCTTCCTTTACAGAAACGAGGCTGTGTCAAGATGTTGACCGGTGAGTATCGGTTTGGTGTCTACTGAAAGCAGAGGTAGGCTTCAGAAAGTGGTCTAAATGTGAATCATTCTTTTGTGCCTTGCAGTGTTCAAATTGAGGCTCAGCGTGCTTCTGCAAATTTCTCGGCTCGGCTGTGCGACTTCAGCATTTCTGAATATGCCTGCACTTCGGTAGGTCCTTGATGAGCTTTGCACCCGACTGCCTGTCCCTTTGGAAAGTCTCCTGTGTTTCTGACTGCATAAATCTCTCCACCTATTTCAAGGTTGCATCATCTCTATCCTCTGATGAGGTCTCCACACTGCTGACTTGCAAGGTATCAAGCGGCATGAGCGACAGCACGGAGACGTGGAAGCTGTTCTTCCAGAGAGTCGCAGGAGTCCTTGAGGATGCTCTGTCAAAGATCTCCGACAAGGTAGGCGACACCCCTGATTTCTCTGGAACAGAAAATACAGTGCTGCCTCGGAGCTCTGAATTGACACGCCCCATTATTTTCACAGACCCTAAGCAACGGTCAGCCTCAGTCCCATGTTCTCGATTCCATTGGAGAGGTGAAAGTCAACAAATTCAGCGCTGAACAGCTGACGGATGCCAGCTTCGTTGCCGCCTGGTTCCAGGACAGGCTGAGGCCATTTTTGCCAGCAGTCTCCAGGGACTTTCTGTCCTGCCTTAGCACCAAGAACTTCAGTTGCAACACCTACCAAGTTGTGTAAGTATGCTCAGTGCTGTGGAAATCCTCAAGTGGTGTTTAGCAGAGTAAAGTCGGGCAATCCGTAACGGCCGCTGATCTTTCCTGATTCAGGGTGCAGGCTCTCGGGCGTCAAGCATCCCTCATGGCGGAGGAGCAAAAACAGGCCGTCTTCGCTCAATTTGTCCATCCCTTCCTGTCGAGAGATGACCTACCAGGTACTTTTAAGTGCTATCGCTGTCTTGAGTTGCATCTTTCATGCTGTACTTCTCTAAACATCCTTCTACGGCTCAGCTTGTCACCGTTATTTCAGCTTGCTCAAAATTCACTGGTGTTCTGATGAATTCCCCCAATGCTCTTTCTTTAATCCAGACCGTGCCTGCCTTTCCAAAACCACGAGCAGTGCTGACTGGCTTGAGAAGAACTTGGGCAATTTCTCCAGCTATGCTACCTTGGAGGATTTGCGGTCCCTGAATGAAAATTTCTCCAGTGTGAGTAACTTTTGGCTTGCTCCAGTTGCTCATGTGAACTGACATTATTTTGTTTTATTTATTAATTTTTTTAATAAACTCTTAATTTGTGATAACTTCTGTTGTACGTGATGTGCTTCAGTTTGAGTCATTGGCACTGCTGACCCCTACCCAAGTAGCTGAACTCACACTGAGCTCTGGAGTACTGAACAACACCAAACAGATCAGCGCTGTGTTCGACCGACTGGAGGAAGACGAAGCTTTCAAGAACGTAGAGGAGTTTCTGACGGTGCTGAGCACAGCTCATGAGGCAAGTCGATAAGTGACAGTGTCTGACGGAGATGGCATTGATGCCATGGAGAATAAGCCAAAGCACGGTGCTCACTTACAGTACCGTTCACAACTCTGGGTTTGTTTCTGCAGATTCCCGATATCAGCCCTGCTGTGAGAGACGTGATGATGAACCGAACCTTCGTAATCATCAGATCGAAGATCCAGGAATTTGAGACCCCTGACTGGGTTGTGTGGTTCACTGTGAAGCTCATCCCTATCCTCCCCAGTTTCACCGCAGAAATGCTGGTCACAGTCACAGCTGAAATCAGCTGCACCAACTACCATGTGATGTGAGTGCCTGAATCTGGATACAGGAAGTTTGTAGATCTGCACCAATACGTCCACATAATCACCCTTGGTGGCTTTCTGTTGCAGCGTTAAAGGACTGGGATCTGTGTTCCCCGACATGACACTCATCAGGACGCAGGAGATAACCAAAGTTCTGGTGGAGCACCTGAAGAAATTTGCCTCCCAATTTAGCAGTCCAGGTAGGCCCTCCTGGAGCACGCTTTGCCAGCATCCCTCTATTGCCAGAATAGAGTGCGTTGCAGTATTGTATTTTGTTCCAGCTGACAGCTCACCATAGTTTTGTGTCAACTTCATAACAGTGCAGGGATGCAGACTGATCTTCCTCCACTCCTATCTTTATAAACAGGTTGCAGACAGAACGTTAGCAGCGATGCTGAATGGCTTCAAGTCAACTTGGGCCCGTTCACCAAAGTGGCCAGTTACTCAGACCTTAGGGGCTTGAACGTCAGCGGGGTAAAATACCTACCTTCTGTTATGTTTCTGTTGTCACACAGCTTTAAGAGAGCCTTTGATTGGCACCAGTACTTGTGCTTAGTTTTGGGCAGATAGCAGAGCTCTGACAGTCGAGTGCTATTTCCTTGGTGTTTTGTTTACATTAGCTGGCAGTTTTGGAAACCCTGACACCCGACCAGAAAGCAGAGCTGCTGTTGGATCCGTCCACCGGCTCTCTTGAAAATGTGACCCTGGTGAAGGAGGTGTTGAGCAGTGTCCTAAAATCGTCAGATGAGGAGCAGCTTGAGAAATTCTTTGAAAAATTTGTGGAGGTCAGCAAAGAGGTGAGCGGTTTTTTTGTTGTTGTTTTTGTTCTTGATGAACCTGATTATCCTAAATGGCCATGAATGTAATGCTTTTGAACAAGAAGGCCATGTTAGAAGTTCCCATCTTGATGCTAAAAGTGTCTGTTTCCCTCCCTCCCCCAGCGAAACGTAACCTACATCACAAACGTGGACGTCCGAGACACAATGCTGAACCTGACTTTGACTGCTCTGGCTCCCAAATTCCTCCTCTTCCAAACGAGTGACTACGAGCTGTGGTTTCAAATCAATCTCGTGGTCCTGCTGGCCAGCTTCCGTCCTTCAGTTCTGGTGGTGATCCCCACCAACCTCACCTGTGACTCTTACAAAGCAATGTGAGAAATCTGGCTCCTTTGGTTTCATGTTTTTGCGCAGTCTGTAGAAAGAAGCATTGAAAACCTGCATTTTGTTTGTTTCTTCAGATTGAAAGGCCTGAAGGCAGCTCTGGCAGTTCTCCCATCTGGACTTGAAGTGGAGCTCAAGTCAAGCGTAGACCGACTTCTACAGTCACCACCAGAAGGTATGGCATGACCAATGGAAAACAAAAGAATTCTGACAAAATGTATGTGAATGTACGCCATATGCCAGTGGCCTCCTATTGACAGAAGTCTCTTTATTCTTGGCTTCTCTTCAGATTGCAAGCCTCCTCGCCCCGTCGGTTTGGTAAGTGCATTATTGTTTTAGATGGCTTATGAGTTGTGTTAAATCCTAAGGAAATCTGTCACAATTGTTTTCTCTTCTCTTCTTGCTTCATCTTCTCTGGCAATAGTGCAACGAAACATTAGTAGATGGTAAGTCAGAACACACAACAACGGTAGCTTGTGATTGATAGAATTGAGTCATTTTGCAATAAATTCATGAGATAATGTAGCATGAAAGTTCTCCATCTGATCTTTTTTTTTATTATTTGGTCTTCCTTTACAGAAACGAGGCTGTGTCAAGATGTTGACCGGTGAGTATCGGTTTGGTGTCTACTGAAAGCAGAGGTAGGCTTCAGAAAGTGGTCTAAATGTGAATCATTCTTTTGTGCCTTGCAGTGTTCAAATTGAGGCTCAGCGTGCTTCTGCAAATTTCTCGGCTCGGCTGTGCGACTTCAGCATTTCTGAATATGCCTGCTCTTCGGTAGGTCCTTGATGAGCTTTGCACCCGACTGCCTGTCCCTTTGGAAAGTGTCCTGTGTTTCTGACTGCATAAATCTCTCCACCTATTTCAAGGTTGCATCATCTCTATCCTCTGATGAGGTCTCCACACTGCTGACTTGCAAGGTATCAAGCGGCATGAGCGACAGCACGGAGACGTGGAAGCTGTTCTTCCAGAGAGTCGCAGGAGTCCTGGAGGATGCTCTGTCAAAGATCTCCGACAAGGTAGGCGACACCCCTGATTTCTCTGGAACAGAAAATACAGTGCTGCCTCGGAGCTCTGAATTGACACGCCCCATTATTTTCACAGACCCTAAGCAACGGTCAGCCTCAGTCCCATGTTCTCGATGCCATTGGAGAGGTGAAAGTCAACAAATTCAGCGCTGAACAGCTGACGGATGCCAGCTTCGTTGCCGCCTGGTTCCAGGACAGGCTGAGGCCATTTTTGCCAGCAGTCTCCAGGGACTTTCTGTCCTGCCTTAGCACCAAGAACTTCAGTTGCAACACCTACCAAGTTGTGTAAGTATGCTCAGTGCTGTGGAAATCCTCAAGTGGTGTTTAGCAGAGTAAAGTCGGGCAATCCGTAACGGCCGCTGATCTTTCCTGATTCAGGGTGCAGGCTCTCGGGCGTCAAGCATCCCTCATGGCGGAGGAGCAAAAACAGGCCGTCTTCGCTCAATTTGTCCATCCCTTCCTGTCAAGAGATGACCTACCAGGTACTTTTAAGTGCTATCGCTGTCTTGAGTTGTCATCTTTCATGCTGTACTTCTCTAAACATCCTTCTACGGCTCAGCTTGTCACCGTTATTTCAGCTTGCTCAAAATTCACTGGTGTTCTGATGAATTCCCCCAATGCTCTTTCTTTAATCCAGACCGTGCCTGCCTTTCCAAAACCACGAGCAGTGCTGACTGGCTTGAGAAGAACTTGGGCAATTTCTCCAGCTATGCTACCTTGGAGGATTTGCGGTCCCTGAATGAAAATTTCTCCAGTGTGAGTAACTTTTGGCTTGCTCCAGTTGCTCATGTGAACTGACATTATTTTGTTTTATTTATTAATTTTTTAAATAAACTCTTAATTTGTGATAACTTCTGTTGTCCGTGATGTGCTTCAGTTTGAGTCATTGGCACTGCTGACCCCTACCCAAGTAGCTGAACTCACACTGAGCTCTGGAGTACTGAACAACACCAAACAGATCAGCGCTGTGTTCGACCGACTGGAGGAAGACGAAGCTTTCAAGAACGTAGAGGAGTTTCTGACGGTGCTGAGCACAGCTCATGAGGCAAGTCGATAAGTGAAAGTGTCTGACGGAGATCGCATTGAAGCCATGGAGAATAAGCCAAAGCATGGTGCTCACTTACAGTACCGTTCACAACTCTGGGTTTGTTTCTGCAGATTCCCGATATCAGCCCTGCTGTGAGAGACGTGATGATGAACCGAACCTTCGTAATCATCAGATCGAAGATCCAGGAATTTGAGACCCCTGACTGGGTTGTGTGGTTCACTGTGAAGCTCATCCCTATCCTCCCCAGTTTCACCGCAGAAATGCTGGTCACAGTCACAGCTGAAATCAGCTGCACCAACTACCATGTGATGTGAGTGCCTAAATCTGGATACAGGAAGTTTGTAGATCTGCACCAATACGTCCACATAATCACCCTTGGTGGCTTTCTGTTGCAGCGTTAAAGGACTGGGATCTGTGTTCCCCGACATGACACTCATCAGGACGCAGGAGATAACCAAAGTTCTGGTGGAGCACCTGAAGAAATTTGCCTCCCAATTTAGCAGTCCAGGTAGGCCCTCCTGGAGCACGCTTTGCCAGCATCCCTCTATTGCCAGAATAGAGTGCGTTGCAGTATTGTATTTTGTTCCAGCTGACAGCTCACCATAGTTTTGTGTCAACTTCATAACAGTGCAGGGATGCAGACTGATCTTCCTCCACTCCTATCTTTATAAACAGGTTGCAGACAGAACGTTAGCAGCGATGCTGAATGGCTTCAAGTCAACTTGGGCCCGTTCACCAAAGTGGCCAGTTACTCAGACCTTAGGGGCTTGAAC
The DNA here is from genome assembly GCA_023566225.1 of Romanogobio albipinnatus. Taxonomy (NCBI): domain Eukaryota; kingdom Metazoa; phylum Chordata; class Actinopteri; order Cypriniformes; family Gobionidae; genus Romanogobio; species Romanogobio albipinnatus. Next base: position 372,606 of record CM042241.1, read on the forward strand.
GTCAGCGGGGTAAAATACCTACCTTCTGTTATGTTTCTGTTGTCACACAGCTTTAAGAGAGCCTTTGATTGGCACCAGTACTTGTGCTTAGTTTTGGGCAGATAGCAGAGCTCTGACAGTCGAGTGCTATTTCCTTGGTGTTTTGTTTACATTAGCTGGCAGTTTTGGAAACCCTGACACCCGACCAGAAAGCAGAGCTGCTGTTGGATCCGTCCACCGGCTCTCTTGAAAATGTGACCCTGGTGAAGGAGGTGTTGAGCAGTGTCCTAAAATCGTCAGATGAGGAGCAGCTTGAGAAATTCTTTGAAAAATTTGTGGAGGTCAGCAAAGAGGTGAGCGGTTTTTTTGTTGTTGTTTTTGTTCTTGATGAACCTGATTATCCTAAATGGCCATGAATGTAATGCTTTTGAACAAGAAGGCCATGTTAGAAGTTCCCATCTTGATGCTAAAAGTGTCTGTTTCCCTCCCTCCCCCAGCGAAACGTAACCTACACCACAAACGTGGACGTCCGAGACACAATGCTGAACCTGACTTTGACTGCTCTGGCTCCCAAATTCCTCCTCTTCCAAACGAGTGACTACGAGCTGTGGTTTCAAATCAATCTCGTGGTCCTGCTGGCCAGCTTCCGTCCTTCAGTTCTGGTGGTGATCCCCACCAACCTCACCTGTGACTCTTACAAAGCAATGTGAGAAATCTGGCTCCTTTGGTTTCATGTTTTTGCGCAGTCTGTAGAAAGAAGCATTGAAAACCTGCATTTTGTTTGTTTCTTCAGATTGAAAGGCCTGAAGGCAGCTCTGGCAGTTCTCCCATCTGGACTTGAAGTGGAGCTCAAGTCAAGCGTAGACCGACTTCTACAGTCACCACCAGAAGGTATGGCATGACCAATGGAAAACAAAAGAATTCTGACAAAATGTATGTGAATGTACGCCATATGCCAGTGGCCTCCTATTGACAGAAGTCTCTTTATTCTTGGCTTCTCTTCAGATTGCAAGCCTCCTCGCCCCGTCGGTTTGGTAAGTGCATTATTGTTTTAGATGGCTTATGAGTTGTGTTAAATCCTAAGGAAATCTGTCACAATTGTTTTCTCTTCTCTTCTTGCTTCATCTTCTCTGGCAATAGTGCAACGAAACATTAGTAGATGGTAAGTCAGAACACACAACAACGGTAGCTTGTGATTGATAGAATTGAGTCATTTTGCAATAAACTCATGAGATAATGTAGCATGAAAGTTCTCCATCTGATCTTTTTTTTTATTATTTGGTCTTCCTTTACAGAAACGAGGCTGTGTCAAGATGTTGACCGGTGAGTATCGGTTTGGTGTCTACTGAAAGCAGAGGTAGGCTTCAGAAAGTGGTCTAAATGTGAATCATTCTTTTGTGCCTTGCAGTGTTCAAATTGAGGCTCAGCGTGCTTCTGCAAATTTCTTGGCTCGGCTGTGCGACTTCAGCATTTCTGAATATGCCTGCACTTCGGTAGGTCCTTGATGAACTTTGCACCGACTGCCTGTCCCTTTGGAAAGTCTCCTGTGTTTCTGACTGCATAAATCTCTCCACCTATTTCAAGGTTGCATCATCTCTATCCTCTGATGAGGTCTCCACACTGCTGACTTGCAAGGTATCAAGCGGCATGAGCGACAGCACGGAGACGTGGAAGCTGTTCTTCCAGAGAGTCGCAGGAGTCCTGGAGGATGCTCTGTCAAAGATCTCCGACAAGGTAGGCGACACCCCTGATTTCTCTGGAACAGAAAATACAGTGCTGCCTCGGAGCTCTGAATTGACACGCCCCATTATTTTCACAGACCCTAAGCAACGGTCAGCCTCAGTCCCATGTTCTCGATGCCATTGGAGAGGTGAAAGTCAACAAATTCAGCGCTGAACAGCTGACGGATGCCAGCTTCGTTGCCGCCTGGTTCCAGGACAGGCTGAGGCCATTTTTGCCAGCAGTCTCCAGGGACTTTCTGTCCTGCCTTAGCACCAAGAACTTCAGTTGCAACACCTACCAAGTTGTGTAAGTATGCTCAGTGCTGTGGAAATCCTCAAGTGGTGTTTAGCAGAGTAAAGTCGGGCAATCCGTAACAGCCGCTGATCTTTCCTGATTCAGGGTGCAGGCTCTCGGGCGTCAAGCATCCCTCATGGTGGAGGAGCAAAAACAGGCCGTCTTCGCTCAATTTGTCCATCCCTTCCTGTCGAGAGATGACCTACCAGGTACTTTTAAGTGCTATCGCTGTCTTGAGTTGTCATCTTTCATGCTGTACTTCTCTAAACATCCTTCTACGGCTCAGCTTGTCACCGTTATTTCAGCTTGCTCAAAATTCACTGGTGTTCTGATGAATTCCCCCAATGCTCTTTCTTTAATCCAGACCGTGCCTGCCTTTCCAAAACCACGAGCAGTGCTGACTGGCTTGAGAAGAACTTGGGCAATTTCTCCAGCTATGCTACCTTGGAGGATTTGCGGTCCCTGAATGAAAATTTCTCCAGTGTGAGTAACTTTTGGCTTGCTCCAGTTGCTCATGTGAACTGACATTATTTTGTTTTATTTCTTTTTTTTTTAAATAAACTCTTAATTTGTGATAACTTCTGTTGTCCGTGATGTGCTTCAGTTTGAGTCATTGGCACTGCTGACCCCTACCCAAGTAGCTGAACTCACACTGAGCTCTGGAGTACTGAACAACACCAATCAGATCAGCGCTGTGTTCGACCGACTGGAGGAAGACGAAGCTTTCAAGAACGTAGAGGAGTTTCTGACGGTGCTGAGCACAGCTCATGAGGCAAGTCGATAAGTGAAAGTGTCTGACGGAGATGGCATTGAAGCCATGGAGAATAAGCCAAAGCATGGTGCTCACTTACAGTACCGTTCACAACTCTGGGTTTGTTTCTGCAGATTCCCGATATCAGCCCTGCTGTGAGAGACGTGATGATGAACCGAACCTTCGTAATCATCAGATCGAAGATCCAGGAATTTGAGACCCCTGACTGGGTTGTGTGGTTCACTGTGAAGCTCATCCCTATCCTCCCCAGTTTCACCGCAGAAATGCTGGTCACAGTCACAGCTGAAATCAGCTGCACCAACTACCATGTGATGTGAGTGCCTGAATCTGGATACAGGAAGTTTGTAGATCTGCACCAATACGTCCACATAATCACCCTTGGTGGCTTTCTGTTGCAGCGTTAAAGGACTGGGATCTGTGTTCCCCGACATGACACTCATCAGGACGCAGGAGATAACCAAAGTTCTGGTGGAGCACCTGAAGAAATTTGCCTCCCAATTTAGCAGTCCAGGTAGGCCCTCCTGGAGCACGCTTTGCCAGCATCCCTCTATTGCCAGAATAGAGTGCGTTGCAGTATTGTATTTTGTTCCAGCTGACAGCTCACCATAGTTTTGTGTCAACTTCATAACAGTGCAGGGATGCAGACTGATCTTCCTCCACTCCTATCTTTATAAACAGGTTGCAGACAGAACGTTAGCAGCGATGCTGAATGGCTTCAAGTCAACTTGGGCCCGTTCACCAAAGTGGCCAGTTACTCAGACCTTAGGGGCTTGAACGTCAGCGGGGTAAAATACCTACCTTCTGTTATGTTTCTGTTGTCACACAGCTTTAAGAGAGCCTTTGATTGGCACCAGTACTTGTGCTTAGTTTTGGGCAGATAGCAGAGCTCTGACAGTCGAGTGCTATTTCCTTGGTGTTTTGTTTACATTAGCTGGCAGTTTTGGAAACCCTGACACCCGACCAGAAAGCAGAGCTGCTGTTGGATCCGTCCACCGGCTCTCTTGAAAATGTGACCCTGGTGAAGGAGGTGTTGAGCAGTGTCCTAAAATCGTCAGATGAGGAGCAGCTTGAGAAATTCTTTGAAAAATTTGTGGAGGTCAGCAAAGAGGTGAGCGGTTTTTTTGTTGTTGTTTTTGTTCTTGATGAACCTGATTATCCTAAATGGCCATGAATGTAATGCTTTTGAACAAGAAGGCCATGTTAGAAGTTCCCATCTTGATGCTAAAAGTGTCTGTTTCCCTCCCTCCCCCAGCGAAACGTAACCTACATCACAAACGTGGACGTCCGAGACACAATGCTGAACCTGACTTTGACTGCTCTGGCTCCCAAATTCCTCCTCTTCCAAACGAGTGACTACGAGCTGTGGTTTCAAATCAATCTCGTGGTCCTGCTGGCCAGCTTCCGTCCTTCAGTTCTGGTGGTGATCCCCACCAACCTCACCTGTGACTCTTACAAAGCAATGTGAGAAATCTGGCTCCTTTGGTTTCATGTTTTTGCGCAGTCTGTAGAAAGAAGCATTGAAAACCTGCATTTTGTTTGTTTCTTCAGATTGAAAGGCCTGAAGGCAGCTCTGGCAGTTCTCCCATCTGGACTTGAAGTGGAGCTCAAGTCAAGCGTAGACCGACTTCTACAGTCACCACCAGAAGGTATGGCATGACCAATGGAAAACAAAAGAATTCTGACAAAATGTATGTGAATGTACGCCATATGCCAGTGGCCTCCTATTGACAGAAGTCTCTTTATTCTTGGCTTCTCTTCAGATTGCAAGCCTCCTCGCCCCGTCGGTTTGGTAAGTGCATTATTGTTTTAGATGGCTTATGAGTTGTGTTAAATCCTAAGGAAATCTGTCACAATTGTTTTCTCTTCTCTTCTTGCTTCATCTTCTCTGGCAATAGTGCAACGAAACATTAGTAGATGGTAAGTCAGAACACACAACAACGGTAGCTTGTGATTGATAGAATTGAGTCATTTTGCAATAAACTCATGAGATAATGTAGCATGAAAGTTCTCCATCTGATCTTTTTTTTTATTATTTGGTCTTCCTTTACAGAAACGAGGCTGTGTCAAGATGTTGACCGGTGAGTATCGGTTTGGTGTCTACTGAAAGCAGAGGTAGGCTTCAGAAAGTGGTCTAAATGTGAATCATTCTTTTGTGCCTTGCAGTGTTCAAATTGAGGCTCAGCGTGCTTCTGCAAATTTCTCGGCTCGGCTGTGCGACTTCAGCATTTCTGAATATGCCTGCACTTCGGTAGGTCCTTGATGAGCTTTGCACCCGACTGCCTGTCCCTTTGGAAAGTCTCCTGTGTTTCTGACTGCATAAATCTCTCCACCTATTTCAAGGTTGCATCATCTCTATCCTCTGATGAGGTCTCCACACTGCTGACTTGCAAGGTATCAAGCGGCATGAGCGACAGCACGGAGACGTGGAAGCTGTTCTTCCAGAGAGTCGCAGGAGTCCTGGAGGATGCTCTGTCAAAGATCTCCGACAAGGTAGGCGACACCCCTGATTTCTCTGGAACAGAAAATACAGTGCTGCCTCGGAGCTCTGAATTGACACGCCCCATTATTTTCACAGACCCTAAGCAACGGTCAGCCTCAGTCCCATGTTCTCGATGCCATTGGAGAGGTGAAAGTCAACAAATTCAGCGCTGAACAGCTGACGGATGCCAGCTTCGTTGCCGCCTGGTTCCAGGACAGGCTGAGGCCATTTTTGCCAGCAGTCTCCAGGGACTTTCTGTCCTGCCTTAGCTCCAAGAACTTCAGTTGCAACACCTACCAAGTTGTGTAAGTATGCTCAGTGCTGTGGAAATCCTCAAGTGGTGTTTAGCAGAGTAAAGTCGGGCAATCCGTAACGGCCGCTGATCTTTCCTGATTCAGGGTGCAGGCTCTCGGGCGTCAAGCATCCCTCATGGCGGAGGAGCAAAAACAGGCCGTCTTCGCTCAATTTGTCCATCCCTTCCTGTCGAGAGATGACCTACCAGGTACTTTTAAGTGCTATCGCTGTCTTGAGTTGTCATCTTTCATGCTGTACTTCTCTAAACATCCTTCTACGGCTCAGCATGTCACCGTTATTTCAGCTTGCTCAAAATTCACTGGTGTTCTGATGAATTCCCCCAATGCTCTTTCTTTAATCCAGACCGTGCCTGCCTTTCCAAAACCACGAGCAGTGCTGACTGGCTTGAGAAGAACTTGGGCAATTTCTCCAGCTATGCTACCTTGGAGGATTTGCGGTCCCTGAATGAAAATTTCTCCAGTGTGAGTAACTTTTGGCTTGCTCCAGTTGCTCATGTGAACTGACATTATTTTGTTTTATTTCTTTTTTTTTTAAATAAACTCTTAATTTGTGATAACTTCTGTTGTCCGTGATGTGCTTCAGTTTGAGTCATTGGCACTGCTGACCCCTACCCAAGTAGCTGAACTCACACTGAGCTCTGGAGTACTGAACAACACCAATCAGATCAGCGCTGTGTTCGACCGACTGGAGGAAGACGAAGCTTTCAAGAACGTAGAGGAGTTTCTGACGGTGCTGAGCACAGCTCATGAGGCAAGTCGATAAGTGAAAGTGTCTGACGGAGATGGCATTGAAGCCATGGAGAATAAGCCAAAGCATGGTGCTCACTTACAGTACCGTTCACAACTCTGGGTTTGTTTCTGCAGATTCCCGATATCAGCCCTGCTGTGAGAGACGTGATGATGAACCGAACCTTCGTAATCATCAGATCGAAGATCCAGGAATTTGAGACCCCTGACTGGGTTGTGTGGTTCACTGTGAAGCTCATCCCTATCCTCCCCAGTTTCACCGCAGAAATGCTGGTCACAGTCACAGCTGAAATCAGCTGCACCAACTACCATGTGATGTGAGTGCCTGAATCTGGATACAGGAAGTTTGTAGATCTGCACCAATACGTCCACATAATCACCCTTGGTGGCTTTCTGTTGCAGCGTTAAAGGACTGGGATCTGTGTTCCCCGACATGACACTCATCAGGACGCAGGAGATAACCAAAGTTCTGGTGGAGCACCTGAAGAAATTTGCCTCCCAATTTAGCAGTCCAGGTAGGCCCTCCTGGAGCACGCTTTGCCAGCATCCCTCTATTGCCAGAATAGAGTGCGTTGCAGTATTGTATTTTGTTCCAGCTGACAGCTCACCATAGTTTTGTGTCAACTTCATAACAGTGCAGGGATGCAGACTGATCTTCCTCCACTCCTATCTTTATAAACAGGTTGCAGACAGAACGTTAGCAGCGATGCTGAATGGCTTCAAGTCAACTTGGGCCCGTTCACCAAAGTGGCCAGTTACTCAGACCTTAGGGGCTTGAACGTCAGCGGGGTAAAATACCTACCTTCTGTTATGTTTCTGTTGTCACACAGCTTTAAGAGAGCCTTTGATTGGCACCAGTACTTGTGCTTAGTTTTGGGCAGATAGCAGAGCTCTGACAGTCGAGTGCTATTTCCTTGGTGTTTTGTTTACATTAGCTGGCAGTTTTGGAAACCCTGACACCCGACCAGAAAGCAGAGCTGCTGTTGGATCCGTCCACCGGCTCTCTTGAAAATGTGACCCTGGTGAAGGAGGTGTTGAGCAGTGTCCTAAAATCGTCAGATGAGGAGCAGCTTGAGAAATTCTTTGAAAAATTTGTGGAGGTCAGCAAAGAGGTGAGCGGTTTTTTTGTTGTTGTTTTTGTTCTTGATGAACCTGATTATCCTAAATGGCCATGAATGTAATGCTTTTGAACAAGAAGGCCATGTTAGAAGTTCCCATCTTGATGCTAAAAGTGTCTGTTTCCCTCCCTCCCCCAGCGAAACGTAACCTACATCACAAACGTGGACGTCCGAGACACAATGCTGAACCTGACTTTGACTGCTCTGGCTCCCAAATTCCTCCTCTTCCAAACGAGTGACTACGAGCTGTGGTTTCAAATCAATCTCGTGGTCCTGCTGGCCAGCTTCCGTCCTTCAGTTCTGGTGGTGATCCCCACCAACCTCACCTGTGACTCTTACAAAGCAATGTGAGAAATCTGGCTCCTTTGGTTTCATGTTTTTGCGCAGTCTGTAGAAAGAAGCATTGAAAACCTGCATTTTGTTTGTTTCTTCAGATTGAAAGGCCTGAAGGCAGCTCTGGCAGTTCTCCCATCTGGACTTGAAGTGGAGCTCAAGTCAAGCGTAGACCGACTTCTACAGTCACCACCAGAAGGTATGGCATGACCAATGGAAAACAAAAGAATTCTGACAAAATGTATGTGAATGTACGCCATATGCCAGTGGCCTCCTATTGACAGAAGTCTCTTTATTCTTGGCTTCTCTTCAGATTGCAAGCCTCCTCGCCCCGTCGGTTTGGTAAGTGCATTATTGTTTTAGATGGCTTATGAGTTGTGTTAAATCCTAAGGAAATCTGTCACAATTGTTTTCTCTTCTCTTCTTGCTTCATCTTCTCTGGCAATAGTGCAACGAAACATTAGTAGATGGTAAGTCAGAACACACAACAACGGTAGCTTGTGATTGATAGAATTGAGTCATTTTGCAATAAACTCATGAGATAATGTAGCATGAAAGTTCTCCATCTGATCTTTTTTTTTATTATTTGGTCTTCCTTTACAGAAACGAGGCTGTGTCAAGATGTTGACCGGTGAGTATCGGTTTGGTGTCTACTGAAAGCAGAGGTAGGCTTCAGAAAGTGGTCTAAATGTGAATCATTCTTTTGTGCCTTGCAGTGTTCAAATTGAGGCTCAGCGTGCTTCTGCAAATTTCTCGGCTCGGCTGTGCGACTTCAGCATTTCTGAATATGCCTGCTCTTCGGTAGGTCCTTGATGAGCTTTGCACCCGACTGCCTGTCCCTTTGGAAAGTCTCCTGTGTTTCTGACTGCATAAATCTCTCCACCTATTTCAAGGTTGCATCATCTCTATCCTCTGATGAGGTCTCCACACTGCTGACTTGCAAGGTATCAAGCGGCATGAGCGACAGCACGGAGACGTGGAAGCTGTTCTTCCAGAGAGTCGCAGGAGTCCTGGAGGATGCTCTGTCAAAGATCTCCGACAAGGTAGGCGACACCCCTGATTTCTCTGGAACAGAAAATACAGTGCTGCCTCGGAGCTCTGAATTGACACGCCCCATTATTTTCACAGACCCTAAGCAACGGTCAGCCTCAGTCCCATGTTCTCGATGCCATTGGAGAGGTGAAAGTCAACAAATTCAGCGCTGAACAGCTGACGGATGCCAGCTTCGTTGCCGCCTGGTTCCAGGACAGGCTGAGGCCATTTTTTCCAGCAGTCTCCAGGGACTTTCTGTCCTGCCTTAGCACCAAGAACTTCAGTTGCAACACCTACCAAGTTGTGTAAGTATGCTCAGTGCTGTGGAAATCCTCAAGTGGTGTTTAGCAGAGTAAAGTCGGGCAATCCGTAACGGCCGCTGATCTTTCCTAATTCAGGGTGCAGGCTCTCGGGCGTCAAGCATCCCTCATGGCGGAGGAGCAAAAACAGGCCGTCTTCGCTCAATTTGTCCATCCCTTCCTGTCGAGAGATGACCTACCAGGTACTTTTAAGTGCTATCGCTGTCTTGAGTTGTCATCTTTCATGCTGTACTTCTCTAAACATCCTTCTACGGCTCAGCTTGTCACCGTTATTTCAGCTTGCTCAAAATTCACTGGTGTTCTGATGAATTCCCCCAATGCTCTTTCTTTAATCCAGACCGTGCCTGCCTTTCCAAAACCACGAGCAGTGCTGACTGGCTTGAGAAGAACTTGGGCAATTTCTCCAGCTATGCTACCTTGGAGGATTTGCGGTCCCTGAATGAAAATTTCTCCAGTGTGAGTAACTTTTGGCTTGCTCCAGTTGCTCATGTGAACTGACATTATTTTGTTTTATTTCTTTTTTTTTTAAATAAACTCTTAATTTGTGATAACTTCTGTTGTCCGTGATGTGCTTCAGTTTGAGTCATTGGCACTGCTGACCCCTACCCAAGTAGCTGAACTCACACTGAGCTCTGGAGTACTGAACAACACCAATCAGATCAGCGCTGTGTTCGACCGACTGGAGGAAGACGAAGCTTTCAAGAACGTAGAGGAGTTTCTGACGGTGCTGAGCACAGCTCATGAGGCAAGTCGATAAGTGAAAGTGTCTGACGGAGATGGCATTGAAGCCATGGAGAATAAGCCAAAGCATGGTGCTCACTTACAGTACCGTTCACAACTCTGGGTTTGTTTCTGCAGATTCCCGATATCAGCCCTGCTGTGAGAGACGTGATGATGAACCGAACCTTCGTAATCATCAGATCGAAGATCCAGGAATTTGAGACCCCTGACTGGGTTGTGTGGTTCACTGTGAAGCTCATCCCTATCCTCCCCAGTTTCACCGCAGAAATGCTGGTCACAGTCACAGCTGAAATCAGCTGCACCAACTACCATGTGATGTGAGTGCCTGAATCTGGATACAGGAAGTTTGTAGATCTGCACCAATACGTCCACATAATCACCCTTGGTGGCTTTCTGTTGCAGCGTTAAAGGACTGGGATCTGTGTTCCCCGACATGACACTCATCAGGACGCAGGAGATAACCAAAGTTCTGGTGGAGCACCTGAAGAAATTTGCCTCCCAATTTAGCAGTCCAGGTAGGCCCTCCTGGAGCACGCTTTGCCAGCATCCCTCTATTGCCAGAATAGAGTGCGTTGCAGTATTGTATTTTGTTCCAGCTGACAGCTCACCATAGTTTTGTGTCAACTTCATAACAGTGCAGGGATGCAGACTGATCTTCCTCCACTCCTATCTTTATAAACAGGTTGCAGACAGAACGTTAGCAGCGATGCTGAATGGCTTCAAGTCAACTTGGGCCCGTTCACCAAAGTGGCCAGTTACTCAGACCTTAGGGGCTTGAACGTCAGCGGGGTAAAATACCTACCTTCTGTTATGTTTCTGTTGTCACACAGCTTTAAGAGAGCCTTTGATTGGCACCAGTACTTGTGCTTAGTTTTGGGCAGATAGCAGAGCTCTGACAGTCGAGTGCTATTTCCTTGGTGTTTTGTTTACATTAGCTGGCAGTTTTGGAAACCCTGACACCCGACCAGAAAGCAGAGCTGCTGTTGGATCCGTCCACCGGCTCTCTTGAAAATGTGACCCTGGTGAAGGAGGTGTTGAGCAGTGTCCTAAAATCGTCAGATGAGGAGCAGCTTGAGAAATTCTTTGAAAAATTTGTGGAGGTCAGCAAAGAGGTGAGCGGTTTTTTTGTTGTTGTTTTTGTTCTTGATGAACCTGATTATCCTAAATGGCCATGAATGTAATGCTTTTGAACAAGAAGGCCATGTTAGAAGTTCCCATCTTGATGCTAAAAGTGTCTGTTTCCCTCCCTCCCCCAGCGAAACGTAACCTACATCACAAACGTGGACGTCCGAGACACAATGCTGAACCTGACTTTGACTGCTCTGGCTCCCAAATTCCTCCTCTTCCAAACGAGTGACTACGAGCTGTGGTTTCAAATCAATCTCGTGGTCCTGCTGGCCAGCTTCCGTCCTTCAGTTCTGGTGGTGATCCCCACCAACCTCACCTGTGACTCTTACAAAGCAATGTGAGAAATCTGGCTCCTTTGGTTTCATGTTTTTGCGCAGTCTGTAGAAAGAAGCATTGAAAACCTGCATTTTGTTTGTTTCTTCAGATTGAAAGGCCTGAAGGCAGCTCTGGCAGTTCTCCCATCTGGACTTGAAGTGGAGCTCAAGTCAAGCGTAGACCGACTTCTACAGTCACCACCAGAAGGTATGGCATGACCAATGGAAAACAAAAGAATTCTGACAAAATGTATGTGAATGTACGCCATATGCCAGTGGCCTCCTATTGACAGAAGTCTCTTTATTCTTGGCTTCTCTTCAGATTGCAAGCCTCCTCGCCCCGTCGGTTTGGTAAGTGCATTATTGTTTTAGATGGCTTATGAGTTGTGTTAAATCCTAAGGAAATCTGTCACAATTGTTTTCTCTTCTCTTCTTGCTTCATCTTCTCTGGCAATAGTGCAACGAAACATTAGTAGATGGTAAGTCAGAACACACAACAACGGTAGCTTGTGATTGATAGAATTGAGTCATTTTGCAATAAACTCATGAGATAATGTAGCATGAAAGTTCTCCATCTGATCTTTTTTTTTATTATTTGGTCTTCCTTTACAGAAACGAGGCTGTGTCAAGATGTTGACCGGTGAGTATCGGTTTGGTGTCTACTGAAAGCAGAGGTAGGCTTCAGAAAGTGGTCTAAATGTGAATCATTCTTTTGTGCCTTGCAGTGTTCAAATTGAGGCTCAGCGTGCTTCTGCAAATTTCTCGGCTCGGCTGTGCGACTTCAGCATTTCTGAATATGCCTGCTCTTCGGTAGGTCCTTGATGAGCTTTGCACCCGACTGCCTGTCCCTTTGGAAAGTCTCCTGTGTTTCTGACTGCATAAATCTCTCCACCTATTTCAAGGTTGCATCATCTCTATCCTCTGATGAGGTCTCCACACTGCTGACTTGCAAGGTATCAAGCGGCATGAGCGACAGCACGGAGACGTGGAAGCTGTTCTTCCAGAGAGTCGCAGGAGTCCTGGAGGATGCTCTGTCAAAGATCTCCGACAAGGTAGGCGACACCCCTGATTTCTCTGGAACAGAAAATACAGTGCTGCCTCGGAGCTCTGAATTGACACGCCCCATTATTTTCACAGACCCTAAGCAACGGTCAGCCTCAGTCCCATGTTCTCGATGCCATTGGAGAGGTGAAAGTCAACAAATTCAGCGCTGAACAGCTGACGGATGCCAGCTTCGTTGCCGCCTGGTTCCAGGACAGGCTGAGGCCATTTTTTCCAGCAGTCTCCAGGGACTTTCTGTCCTGCCTTAGCACCAAGAACTTCAGTTGCAACACCTACCAAGTTGTGTAAGTATGCTCAGTGCTGTGGAAATCCTCAAGTGGTGTTTAGCAGAGTAAAGTCGGGCAATCCGTAACGGCCGCTGATCTTTCCTGATTCAGGGTGCAGGCTCTTGGGCGTCAAGCATCCCTCATGGCGGAGGAGCAAAAACAGGCCGTCTTCGCTCAATTTGTCCATCCCTTCCTGTCGAGAGATGACCTACCAGGTACTTTTAAGTGCTATCGCTGTCTTGAGTTGTCATCTTTCATGCTGTACTTCTCTAAACATCCTTCTACGGCTCAGCATGTCACCGTTATTTCAGCTTGCTCAAAATTCACTGGTGTTCTGATGAATTCCCCCAATGCTCTTTCTTTAATCCAGACCGTGCCTGCCTTTCCAAAACCACGAGCAGTGCTGACTGGCTTGAGAAGAACTTGGGCAATTTCTCCAGCTATGCTACCTTGGAGGATTTGCGGTCCCTGAATGAAAATTTCTCCAGTGTGAGTAACTTTTGGCTTGCTCCAGTTGCTCATGTGAACTGACATTATTTTGTTTCATTTATTAATTTTTTTAATAAACTCTTAATTTGTGATAACTTCTGTTGTACGTGATGTGCTTCAGTTTGAGTCATTGGCACTGCTGACCCCTACCCAAGTAGCTGAACTCACACTGAGCTCTGGAGTACTGAACAACACCAAACAGATCAGCGCTGTGTTCGACCGACTGGAGGAAGACGAAGCTTTCAAGAACGTTGAAGAGTTTCTGACGGTGCTGAGCACAGCTCATGAGGCAAGTCGATAAGTGAAAGTGTCTGACGGAGATGGCATTGATGCCATGGAGAATAAGCCAAAGCATGGTGCTCACTTACAGTACCGTTCACAACTCTGGGTTTGTTTCTGCAGATTCCCGATATCAACCCTGCTGTGAGAGACGTGATGATGAACCGAACCTTCGTAATCATCAGATCGAAGATCCAGGAATTTGAGACCCCTGACTGGGTTGTGTGGTTCACTGTGAAGCTCATCCCTATCCTCCCCAGTTTCACCGCAGAAATGCTGGTCACAGTCACAGCTGAAATCAGCTGCACCAACTACCATGTGATGTGAGTGCCTGAATCTGGATACAGGAAGTTTGTAGATCTGCACCAATACGTCCACATAATCACCCTTGGTGGCTTTCTGTTGCAGCGTTAAAGGACTGGGATCTGTGTTCCCCGACATGACACTCATCAGGACGCAGGAGATAACCAAAGTTCTGGTGGAGCACCTGAAGAAATTTGCCTCCCAATTTAGCAGTCCAGGTAGGCCCTCCTGGAGCACGCTTTGCCAGCATCCCTCTATTGCCAGAATAGAGTGCGTTGCAGTATTGTATTTTGTTCCAGCTGACAGCTCACCATAGTTTTGTGTCAACTTCATAACAGTGCAGGGATGCAGACTGATCTTCCTCCACTCCTATCTTTATAAACAGGTTGCAGACAGAACGTTAGCAGCGATGCTGAATGGCTTCAAGTCAACTTGGGCCCGTTCACCAAAGTGGCCAGTTACTCAGACCTTAGGGGCTTGAACGTCAGCGGGGTAAAATACCTACCTTCTGTTATGTTTCTGTTGTCACACAGCTTTAAGAGAGCCTTTGATTGGCACCAGTACTTGTGCTTAGTTTTGGGCAGATAGCAGAGCTCTGACAGTCGAGTGCTATTTCCTTGGTGTTTTGTTTACATTAGCTGGCAGTTTTGGAAACCCTGACACCCGACCAGAAAGCAGAGCTGCTGTTGGATCCGTCCACCGGCTCTCTTGAAAATGTGACCCTGGTGAAGGAGGTGTTGAGCAGTGTCCTAAAATCGTCAGATGAGGAGCAGCTTGAGAAATTCTTTGAAAAATTTGTGGAAGTCAGCAAAGAGGTGAGCGTTTTTTTTGTTGTTGTTTTTGTTCTTGATGAACCTGATTATCCTAAATGGCCATGAATGTAATGCTTTTGAACAAGAAGGCCATGTTAGAAGTTCCCATCTTGATGCTAAAAGTGTCTGTTTCCCTCCCTCCCCCAGCGAAACGTAACCTACATCACAAACGTGGACGTCCGAGACACAATGCTGAACCTGACTTTGACTGCTCTGGCTCCCAAATTCCTCCTCTTCCAAACGAGTGACTACGAGCTGTGGTTTCAAATCAATCTCGTGGTCCTGCTGGCCAGCTTCCGTCCTTCAGTTCTGGTGGTGATCCCCACCAACCTCACCTGTGACTCTTACAAAGCAATGTGAGAAATCTGGCTCCTTTGGTTTCATGTTTTTGCGCAGTCTGTAGAAAGAAGCATTGAAAACCTGCATTTTGTTTGTTTCTTCAGATTGAAAGGCCTGAAGGCAGCTCTGGCAGTTCTCCCATCTGGACTTGAAGTGGAGCTCAAGTCAAGCGTAGACCGACTTCTACAGTCACCACCAGAAGGTATGGCATGACCAATGGAAAACAAAAGAATTCTGACAAAATGTATGTGAATGTACGCCATATGCCAGTGGCCTCCTATTGACAGAAGTCTCTTTATTCTTGGCTTCTCTTCAGATTGCAAGCCTCCTCGCCCCGTCGGTTTGGTAAGTGCATTATTGTTTTAGATGGCTTATGAGTTGTGTTAAATCCTAAGGAAATCTGTCACAATTGTTTTCTCTTCTCTTCTTGCTTCATCTTCTCTGGCAATAGTGCAACGAAACATTAGTAGATGGTAAGTCAGAACACACAACAACGGTAGCTTGTGATTGATAGAATTGAGTCATTTTGCAATAAACTCATGAGATAATGTAGCATGAAAGTTCTCCATCTGATCTTTTTTTTTATTATTTGGTCTTCCTTTACAGAAACGAGGCTGTGTCAAGATGTTGACCGGTGAGTATCGGTTTGGTGTCTACTGAAAGCAGAGGTAGGCTTCAGAAAGTGGTCTAAATGTGAATCATTCTTTTGTGCCTTGCAGTGTTCAAATTGAGGCTCAGCGTGCTTCTGCAAATTTCTTGGCTCGGCTGTGCGACTTCAGCATTTCTGAATATGCCTGCACTTCGGTAGGTCCTTGATGAACTTTGCACCGACTGCCTGTCCCTTTGGAAAGTCTCCTGTGTTTCTGACTGCATAAATCTCTCCACCTATTTCAAGGTTGCATCATCTCTATCCTCTGATGAGGTCTCCACACTGCTGACTTGCAAGGTATCAAGCGGCATGAGCGACAGCACGGAGACGTGGAAGCTGTTCTTCCAGAGAGTCGCAGGAGTCCTGGAGGATGCTCTGTCAAAGATCTCCGACAAGGTAGGCGACACCCCTGATTTCTCTGGAACAGAAAATACAGTGCTGCCTCGGAGCTCTGAATTGACACGCCCCATTATTTTCACAGACCCTAAGCAACGGTCAGCCTCAGTCCCATGTTCTCGATGCCATTGGAGAGGTGAAAGTCAACAAATTCAGCGCTGAACAGCTGACGGATGCCAGCTTCGTTGCCGCCTGGTTCCAGGACAGGCTGAGGCCATTTTTGCCAGCAGTCTCCAGGGACTTTCTGTCCTGCCTTAGCACCAAGAACTTCAGTTGCAACACCTACCAAGTTGTGTAAGTATGCTCAGTGCTGTGGAAATCCTCAAGTGGTGTTTAGCAGAGTAAAGTCGGGCAATCCGTAACAGCCGCTGATCTTTCCTGATTCAGGGTGCAGGCTCTCGGGCGTCAAGCATCCCTCATGGTGGAGGAGCAAAAACAGGCCGTCTTCGCTCAATTTGTCCATCCCTTCCTGTCGAGAGATGACCTACCAGGTACTTTTAAGTGCTATCGCTGTCTTGAGTTGTCATCTTTCATGCTGTACTTCTCTAAACATCCTTCTACGGCTCAGCTTGTCACCGTTATTTCAGCTTGCTCAAAATTCACTGGTGTTCTGATGAATTCCCCCAATGCTCTTTCTTTAATCCAGACCGTGCCTGCCTTTCCAAAACCACGAGCAGTGCTGACTGGCTTGAGAAGAACTTGGGCAATTTCTCCAGCTATGCTACCTTGGAGGATTTGCGGTCCCTGAATGAAAATTTCTCCAGTGTGAGTAACTTTTGGCTTGCTCCAGTTGCTCATGTGAACTGACATTATTTTGTTTTATTTCTTTTTTTTTTAAATAAACTCTTAATTTGTGATAACTTCTGTTGTCCGTGATGTGCTTCAGTTTGAGTCATTGGCACTGCTGACCCCTACCCAAGTAGCTGAACTCACACTGAGCTCTGGAGTACTGAACAACACCAATCAGATCAGCGCTGTGTTCGACCGACTGGAGGAAGACGAAGCTTTCAAGAACGTAGAGGAGTTTCTGACGGTGCTGAGCACAGCTCATGAGGCAAGTCGATAAGTGAAAGTGTCTGACGGAGATGGCATTGAAGCCATGGAGAATAAGCCAAAGCATGGTGCTCACTTACAGTACCGTTCACAACTCTGGGTTTGTTTCTGCAGATTCCCGATATCAGCCCTGCTGTGAGAGACGTGATGATGAACCGAACCTTCGTAATCATCAGATCGAAGATCCAGGAATTTGAGACCCCTGACTGGGTTGTGTGGTTCACTGTGAAGCTCATCCCTATCCTCCCCAGTTTCACCGCAGAAATGCTGGTCACAGTCACAGCTGAAATCAGCTGCACCAACTACCATGTGATGTGAGTGCCTGAATCTGGATACAGGAAGTTTGTAGATCTGCACCAATACGTCCACATAATCACCCTTGGTGGCTTTCTGTTGCAGCGTTAAAGGACTGGGATCTGTGTTCCCCGACATGACACTCATCAGGACGCAGGAGATAACCAAAGTTCTGGTGGAGCACCTGAAGAAATTTGCCTCCCAATTTAGCAGTCCAGGTAGGCCCTCCTGGAGCACGCTTTGCCAGCATCCCTCTATTGCCAGAATAGAGTGCGTTGCAGTATTGTATTTTGTTCCAGCTGACAGCTCACCATAGTTTTGTGTCAACTTCATAACAGTGCAGGGATGCAGACTGATCTTCCTCCACTCCTATCTTTATAAACAGGTTGCAGACAGAACGTTAGCAGCGATGCTGAATGGCTTCAAGTCAACTTGGGCCCGTTCACCAAAGTGGCCAGTTACTCAGACCTTAGGGGCTTGAACGTCAGCGGGGTAAAATACCTACCTTCTGTTATGTTTCTGTTGTCACACAGCTTTAAGAGAGCCTTTGATTGGCACCAGTACTTGTGCTTAGTTTTGGGCAGATAGCAGAGCTCTGACAGTCGAGTGCTATTTCCTTGGTGTTTTGTTTACATTAGCTGGCAGTTTTGGAAACCCTGACACCCGACCAGAAAGCAGAGCTGCTGTTGGATCCGTCCACCGGCTCTCTTGAAAATGTGACCCTGGTGAAGGAGGTGTTGAGCAGTGTCCTAAAATCGTCAGATGAGGAGCAGCTTGAGAAATTCTTTGAAAAATTTGTGGAGGTCAGCAAAGAGGTGAGCGGTTTTTTTGTTGTTGTTTTTGTTCTTGATGAACCTGATTATCCTAAATGGCCATGAATGTAATGCTTTTGAACAAGAAGGCCATGTTAGAAGTTCCCATCTTGATGCTAAAAGTGTCTGTTTCCCTCCCTCCCCCAGCGAAACGTAACCTACATCACAAACGTGGACGTCCGAGACACAATGCTGAACCTGACTTTGACTGCTCTGGCTCCCAAATTCCTCCTCTTCCAAACGAGTGACTACGAGCTGTGGTTTCAAATCAATCTCGTGGTCCTGCTGGCCAGCTTCCGTCCTTCAGTTCTGGTGGTGATCCCCACCAACCTCACCTGTGACTCTTACAAAGCAATGTGAGAAATCTGGCTCCTTTGGTTTCATGTTTTTGCGCAGTCTGTAGAAAGAAGCATTGAAAACCTGCATTTTGTTTGTTTCTTCAGATTGAAAGGCCTGAAGGCAGCTCTGGCAGTTCTCCCATCTGGACTTGAAGTGGAGCTCAAGTCAAGCGTAGACCGACTTCTACAGTCACCACCAGAAGGTATGGCATGACCAATGGAAAACAAAAGAATTCTGACAAAATGTATGTGAATGTACGCCATATGCCAGTGGCCTCCTATTGACAGAAGTCTCTTTATTCTTGGCTTCTCTTCAGATTGCAAGCCTCCTCGCCCCGTCGGTTTGGTAAGTGCATTATTGTTTTAGATGGCTTATGAGTTGTGTTAAATCCTAAGGAAATCTGTCACAATTGTTTTCTCTTCTCTTCTTGCTTCATCTTCTCTGGCAATAGTGCAACGAAACATTAGTAGATGGTAAGTCAGAACACACAACAACGGTAGCTTGTGATTGATAGAATTGAGTCATTTTGCAATAAACTCATGAGATAATGTAGCATGAAAGTTCTCCATCTGATCTTTTTTTTTATTATTTGGTCTTCCTTTACAGAAACGAGGCTGTGTCAAGATGTTGACCGGTGAGTATCGGTTTGGTGTCTACTGAAAGCAGAGGTAGGCTTCAGAAAGTGGTCTAAATGTGAATCATTCTTTTGTGCCTTGCAGTGTTCAAATTGAGGCTCAGCGTGCTTCTGCAAATTTCTCGGCTCGGCTGTGCGACTTCAGCATTTCTGAATATGCCTGCACTTCGGTAGGTCCTTGATGAGCTTTGCACCCGACTGCCTGTCCCTTTGGAAAGTCTCCTGTGTTTCTGACTGCATAAATCTCTCCACCTATTTCAAGGTTGCATCATCTCTATCCTCTGATGAGGTCTCCACACTGCTGACTTGCAAGGTATCAAGCGGCATGAGCGACAGCACGGAGACGTGGAAGCTGTTCTTCCAGAGAGTCGCAGGAGTCCTGGAGGATGCTCTGTCAAAGATCTCCGACAAGGTAGGCGACACCCCTGATTTCTCTGGAACAGAAAATACAGTGCTGCCTCGGAGCTCTGAATTGACACGCCCCATTATTTTCACAGACCCTAAGCAACGGTCAGCCTCAGTCCCATGTTCTCGATGCCATTGGAGAGGTGAAAGTCAACAAATTCAGCGCTGAACAGCTGACGGATGCCAGCTTCGTTGCCGCCTGGTTCCAGGACAGGCTGAGGCCATTTTTTCCAGCAGTCTCCAGGGACTTTCTGTCCTGCCTTAGCACCAAGAACTTCAGTTGCAACACCTACCAAGTTGTGTAAGTATGCTCAGTGCTGTGGAAATCCTCAAGTGGTGTTTAGCAGAGTAAAGTCGGGCAATCCGTAACGGCCGCTGATCTTTCCTGATTCAGGGTGCAGGCTCTCAGGCGTCAAGCATCCCTCATGGCGGAGGAGCAAAAACAGGCCGTCTTCGCTCAATTTGTCCATCCCTTCCTGTCGAGAGATGACCTACCAGGTACTTTTAAGTGCTATCGCTGTCTTGAGTTGTCATCTTTCATGCTGTACTTCTCTAAACATCCTTCTACGGCTCAGCTTGTCACCGTTATTTCAGCTTGCTCAAAATTCACTGGTGTTCTGATGAATTCCCCCAATGCTCTTTCTTTAATCCAGACCGTGCCTGCCTTTCCAAAACCACGAGCAGTGCTGACTGGCTTGAGAAGAACTTGGGCAATTTCTCCAGCTATGCTACCTTGGAGGATTTGCGGTCCCTGAATGAAAATTTCTCCAGTGTGAGTAACTTTTGGCTTGCTCCAGTTGCTCATGTGAACTGACATTATTTTGTTTTATTTATTAATTTTTTTAATAAACTCTTAATTTGTGATAACTTCTGTTGTCCGTGATGTGCTTCAGTTTGAGTCATTGGCACTGCTGACCCCTACCCAAGTAGCTGAACTCACACTGAGCTCTGGAGTACTGAACAACACCAAACAGATCAGCGCTGTGTTCGACCGACTGGAGGAAGACGAAGCTTTCAAGAACGTAGAGGAGTTTCTGACGGTGCTGAGCACAGCTCATGAGGCAAGTCGATAAGTGAAAGTGTCTGACGGAGATGGCATTGAAGCCATGGAGAATAAGCCAAAGCATGGTGCTCACTTACAGTACCGTTCACAACTCTGGGTTTGTTTCTGCAGATTCCCGATATCAGCCCTGCTGTGAGAGACGTGATGATGAACCGAACCTTCGTAATCATCAGATCGAAGATCCAGGAATTTGAGACCCCTGACTGGGTTGTGTGGTTCACTGTGAAGCTCATCCCTATCCTCCCCAGTTTCACCGCAGAAATGCTGGTCACAGTCACAGCTGAAATCAGCTGCACCAACTACCATGTGATGTGAGTGCCTGAATCTGGATACAGGAAGTTTGTAGATCTGCACCAATACGTCCACATAATCACCCTTGGTGGCTTTCTGTTGCAGCGTTAAAGGACTGGGATCTGTGTTCCCCGACATGACACTCATCAGGACGCAGGAGATAACCAAAGTTCTGGTGGAGCACCTGAAGAAATTTGCCTCCCAATTTAGCAGTCCAGGTAGGCCCTCCTGGAGCACGCTTTGCCAGCATCCCTCTATTGCCAGAATAGAGTGCGTTGCAGTATTTTATTTTGTTCCAGCTGACAGCTCACCATAGTTTTGTGTCAACTTCATAACAGTGCAGGGATGCAGACTGATCTTCCTCCACTCCTATCTTTATAAACAGGTTGCAGACAGAACGTTAGCAGCGATGCTGAATGGCTTCAAGTCAACTTGGGCCCGTTCACCAAAGTGGCCAGTTACTCAGACCTTAGGGGCTTGAACGTCAGCGGGGTAAAATACCTACCTTCTGTTATGTTTCTGTTGTCACACAGCTTTAAGAGAGCCTTTGATTGGCACCAGTACTTGTGCTTAGTTTTGGGCAGATAGCAGAGCTCTGACAGTTGAGTGCTATTTCCTTGGTGTTTTGTTTACATTAGCTGGCAGTTTTGGAAACCCTGACACCCGACCAGAAAGCAGAGCTGCTGTTGGATCCGTCCACCGGCTCTCTTGAAAATGTGACCCTGGTGAAGGAGGTGTTGAGCAGTGTCCTAAAATCGTCAGATGAGGAGCAGCTTGAGAAATTCTTTGAAAAATTTGTGGAGGTCAGCAAAGAGGTGAGCGTTTTTTGTTGTTGTTGTTGTTGTTTTTGTTCTTGATGAACCTGATTATCCTAAATGGCCATGAATGTAATGCTTTTGAACAAGAAGGCCATGTTAGAAGTTCCCATCTTGATGCTAAAAGTGTCTGTTTCCCTCCCTCCCCCAGCGAAACGTAACCTACATCACAAACGTGGACGTCCGAGACACAATGCTGAACCTGACTTTGACTGCTCTGGCTCCCAAATTCCTCCTCTTCCAAACGAGTGACTACGAGCTGTGGTTTCAAATCAATCTCGTGGTCCTGCTGGCCAGCTTCCGTCCTTCAGTTCTGGTGGTGATCCCCACCAACCTCACCTGTGACTCTTACAAAGCAATGTGAGAAATCTGGCTCCTTTGGTTTCATGTTTTTGCGCAGTCTGTAGAAAGAAGCATTGAAAACCTGCATTTTGTTTGTTTCTTCAGATTGAAAGGCCTGAAGGCAGCTCTGGCAGTTCTCCCATCTGGACTTGAAGTGGAGCTCAAGTCAAGCGTAGACCGACTTCTACAGTCACCACCAGAAGGTATGGCATGACCAATGGAAAACAAAAGAATCTGACAAAATGTATGTGAATGTACGCCATATGCCAGTGGCCTCCTATTGACAGAAGTCTCTTTATTCTTGGCTTCTCTTCAGATTGCAAGCCTCCTCGCCCCGTCGGTTTGGTAAGTGCATTATTGTTTTAGATGGCTTATGAGTTGTGTTAAATCCTAAGGAAATCTGTCACAATTGTTTTCTCTTCTCTTCTTGCTTCATCTTCTCTGGCAATAGTGCAACGAAACATTAGTAGATGGTAAGTCAGAACACACAACAACGGTAGCTTGTGATTGATAGAATTGAGTCATTTTGCAATAAACTCATGAGATAATGTAGCATGAAAGTTCTCCATCTGATCTTTTTTTTTATTATTTGGTCTTCCTTTACAGAAACGAGGCTGTGTCAAGATGTTGACCGGTGAGTATCGGTTTGGTGTCTACTGAAAGCAGAGGTAGGCTTCAGAAAGTGGTCTAAATGTGAATCATTCTTTTGTGCCTTGCAGTGTTCAAATTGAGGCTCAGCGTGCTTCTGCAAATTTCTCGGCTCGGCTGTGCGACTTCAGCATTTCTGAATATGCCTGCTCTTCGGTAGGTCCTTGATGAGCTTTGCACCCGACTGCCTGTCCCTTTGGAAAGTGTCCTGTGTTTCTGACTGCATAAATCTCTCCACCTATTTCAAGGTTGCATCATCTCTATCCTCTGATGAGGTCTCCACACTGCTGACTTGCAAGGTATCAAGCGGCATGAGCGACAGCACGGAGACGTGGAAGCTGTTCTTCCAGAGAGTCGCAGGAGTCCTGGAGGATGCTCTGTCAAAGATCTCCGACAAGGTAGGCGACACCCCTGATTTCTCTGGAACAGAAAATACAGTGCTGCCTCGGAGCTCTGAATTGACACGCCCCATTATTTTCACAGACCCTAAGCAACGGTCAGCCTCAGTCCCATGTTCTCGATGCCATTGGAGAGGTGAAAGTCAACAAATTCAGCGCTGAACAGCTGACGGATGCCAGCTTCGTTGCCGCCTGGTTCCAGGACAGGCTGAGGCCATTTTTGCCAGCAGTCTCCAGGGACTTTCTGTCCTGCCTTAGCACCAAGAACTTCAGTTGCAACACCTACCAAGTTGTGTAAGTATGCTCAGTGCTGTGGAAATCCTCAAGTGGTGTTTAGCAGAGTAAAGTCGGGCAATCCGTAACGGCCGCTGATCTTTCCTGATTCAGGGTGCAGGCTCTCGGGCGTCAAGCCTCCCTCATGGTGGAGGAGCAAAAACAGGCCGTCTTCGCTCAATTTGTCCATCCCTTCCTGTCGAGAGATGACCTACCAGGTACTTTTAAGTGCTATCGCTCTCTTGAGTTGTCATCTTTCATGCTGTACTTCTCTAAACATCCTTCTACGGCTCAGCTTGTCACCGTTATTTCAGCTTGCTCAAAATTCACTGGTGTTCTGATGAATTCCCCCAATGCTCTTTCTTTAATCCAGACCGTGCCTGCCTTTCCAAAACCACGAGCAGTGCTGACTGGCTTGAGAAGAACTTGGGCAATTTCTCCAGCTATGCTACCTTGGAGGATTTGCGGTCCCTGAATGAAAATTTCTCCAGTGTGAGTAACTTTTGGCTTGCTCCAGTTGCTCATGTGAACTGACATTATTTTGTTTTGTTTCTTTTTTTTTTTAAATAAACTCTTAATTTGTGATAACTTCTGTTGTCCGTGATGTGCTTCAGTTTGAGTCATTGGCATTGCTGACCCCTACCCAAGTAGCTGAACTCACACTGAGCTCTGGAGTACTGAACAACACCAAACAGATCAGCGCTGTGTTCGACCGACTGGAGGAAGATGAAGCTTTCAAGAACGTAGAGGAGTTTCTGACGGTGCTGAGCACAGCTCATGAGGCAAGTCGATAAGTGAAAGTGTCTGACGGAGATGGCATTGATGCCATGGAGAATAAGCCAAAGCACGGTGCTCACTTACAGTACCGTTCACAACTCTGGGTTTGTTTCTGCAGATTCCCGATATCAGCCCTGCTGTGAGAGACGTGATGATGAACCGAACCTTCGTAATCATCAGATCGAAGATCCAGGAATTTAAGGCCTCTGACTGGGTTGTGTGGTTCACTGTGAAGCTCATCCCTATCCTCCCCAGTTTCACCGCAGAAATGCTGGTCACAGTCACAGCTGAAATCAGCTGCACCAACTATCAAGTGATGTTAGTGACACTTTAAAGTTTTTTTTTTTTTCAATACTTAAATATCTCTTATGTGTTCTTTTGCTAGTTATTTAATGGCTTAGACACATTTAGCAAATAATATATTTGCTAGCTTGTCAGCCATATATATATATATATATATATATATATATATATATATATATATATATATCAGGATGTCAGAGAATCTCATGTTGTTCACAGTGTTGAAGGTCTCAGCACAGCTTATTCACAAATGCCAGTCAAAAGAAGAGAGGAAATTGCTGCAGGTCTAGTGCTCTACCTCAAGGAGTCTGTGAACCAGATCAATCAGCCAGGTATGTCTGTAGTATGACTGCAGTGTTTAGGTTTGTAAGTTGCTTTGAATAAAAATGCTGCTGGACTTAATATACATTAATGTCGACGTTTAGCTGAGCTGCTATCATAATCAGTTAAACTACGCAACATGACTGAATCCTTAAACTTGCAATATTACTGTGTCTACATTCTGCAGCCTGCACAAAGGACATCAAAAATGATACTGACTGGCTGGTTTTGAACCTTGGTCAGTTCTTCACCTATGTGCCTTATTCTGACTTGGCAGAATTCAACATCTCTAGGGTAAAACTCAAAACTCTTTTCAAACTGGAATTCAAACTCTCCTTGCTCTCGAGCAGACATTCTTTGTGCAGTGATGATCTAAAATCCATGTTTCATTTCCTGTCAGAAGTAACCGTTTATGTTTTTGTACGGTGCAGGAAGCAGTGTATGGCTCTCTCACTGGTGAACAGAGGGTAGAGCAAATCTTGACACCAGGTCTGTTGGAGGATGAGTCTGCCGTGAAAGAAGTGTTTGGATCAGTTGTGAACTCTCCCGACCAGAACCAGATGGATGATTTCTTTAACAAATTCATTAGCATTTCGGCACAGGTAGGAATATTTTTTATTGGCTTGCATATTCCTATAATGTGTTTTTTGTTACTGTTGTTGTTGTTGTTGGCTAAATTCAGATGGTCTCTGTGCCTATTCAAGAGTATATATGAAAGTGTCAGCATTGCGCTTTGTTTTCAGCGAAACGTATCAAGCATCAACACTGCTGTGAGCAGCATCATTCTGAACATGACACTGATGGACCTGGAGACCAGATTTGAAACCTTCAACCCGCAGACATTTGCTCTGTGGTTCCAGACTTACTTGCACCTGTTCCTTCCTGGGATTGGTCCAGATAGTCTTTCTGTCATCCCTAAGGCCATCAGCTGTGATTCTTACAGAGAAATGTAAGCACCACCTGTGAAACATTCAGTCCTTAGCTAAGCAAAAAAAAGTATTTTAGACAAATTCACAAAATTAGGGCAGTGTTGGGCAGCGGCTTTGACCTTGGGTTTGGGTTATAATGTTTGAATATTACAATTTAATAATTCTTAAATCGATATGTCATCGTCAATAAACCCGTCTCTAGCGTGTTGCCTCCGATCCTTCGAATATTCCGATCTATTATGACCTCTGACCTGTAAAGTTGCCAGAATAATAATAATAATACGCTGTTTGTTGATTGGCCAGAGGAGAACTGAAACTATTGTAATTGTTCAAATTTCCAAGGATCAGCATTCTCCTCTAAAAGTGATCGGGCAGACCAAGCTGTAAGTCGAAGAGACTTTCAGGGCTGGTAATACTCACACCGTCTACAACGTCACCCAGGCGCGGCCGGAACGGCCTGACGGGGGCGCTACAGTGCTCAAAAGTGTGAAATGGCTCATTACTCCTAAACTTTTAGGCGTAGGCTCAAGTGTTTTATATCATTGGAGTCCTTGGCTCAAGACGGACAAAATGCATTTTTGGATTTTTTGACAAACATACTTTTGCGCACTAGTTCTATGCTTTTAGCCCTATTGGAATCTATTGAAATTTCTGTTCACGGTCCCCAAGGGCCACCAACACGTTCAAAGTAGGAGTAGCCACTTTTACTAAAATGGCTATAACTCGTGAATGGAATGAGTCAATTTCACCAGAAACCAGAAGAGCTCATTCTGTGGTTGTGTGAAAAAGGTAGTGGCGACTGATAACTTAGTGGCGCTTTAAAATTGAAAAAAACATAAAAATTGGCATACGGTGTCTTCGTCCAAGGTGCCAAGACTGCCTTTGAGGACACTTGTGTATCTCGAAAAACATGATCGGCAACAGCCAATACATTCTGAGCAGCTTTCAGGCAAGGTTAAAGGAAGCAGATCGGAACGAAACTCGCTGGGGCTGTTCGACTCACGATCCTAGAAGCCTGTGAGAAATGAGAAAGAAATCGGCCACTGGAGGTCGCCTTCACATTTTTTATGTGCGTAAAGGATTGTGTATTGCACATAATCTATCGCATATAATCTAGTGTATTGCACATAATCTACCGCATGATAGAACTTCTCATGCTGAGCAACTTTGCCTCCAGGATCGCCGCCGCCAATCGAACAATCATCGAAATGTTGGAGATTATTTCAAAAACCAACTTTGGTGAACTAGTCCTAGGTTTTTGGCTCAACCTTGATAAAACCACTGCGGCACAACTCTGGACTCTCTAGGTCAATCTTTATCAAAAGAAATGTTGAACTTTGGTCTTTGGATAGCTATAGCTGGGTCATTTAGAAAACAGGCATGGCCAAGCCAATCGTTCCAGAATGAAAACTCGAAACTTCACAAAATCATGCAACATGTGATTCTAAACAAGCATGCAAACTTGTATGGAGATCAGCCCATAGGTAACCCTATTGTAAATTGCCTGTATTGGCTGTAAATGGTCTCTTCCATCTATGATCTAAGTGTGTACATGCTTTCTATATAAAACATAATATCTTATGTGCTAAAAGGCCTTAAACCCTTGAACCCAGATAATTGCTGCTCCCAGCTATATTTGCTATTATTATTATTAATGTTGGAAGACTTTGAGGACCCTCAACAAAGCATTGGGACCCTCCTTGACATCTTAGTCTTTGTGTTTAGCAGAAACATTTGTATTTCATCCATTCATTCCTTAATTTCTGTGTTTGTAGCTTGAAAGGCTGTGATAGTGTTTTCAGCAGCCTCACACCGATTCAGAGTAAGGATGTCTACCGTTTCACACATGACTATCTCTCCCATCAGCCCAGCCAAGGTATTGTCTGTGTGTGTGAGAGTGTGTGTGTGTGTGTGTGTGAGCGTGTGTGTGTGTGTGTGAGCATAAATCTCATGTCTCTCTGATATTTCAGGTCAGGCCTGTGTGCAGAGTATGAACAGTGACTCTGACTGGCTGCTAAAACATTTTGGCCATTTCCGCATATTTGCCTCCTTTACTGAACTGATCAACTTGAAGGGAGACTTTAATGGGGTGAGCAGAGAAACTGCATCCTGTGTGCTATAATGTTAATCTCTCTCTCTCTCTCTCTCTCTCTCTCTCTCTCTCTCTCTCTCTCTCTCTCTCTCTCTCTCTCTCTCTCTCTCTCTCTCTCTCTCTCTCTCTCTCAGTATTTTAATACCTGTCTCACTCTCTGTCAGGTGGAAGTCGCAGACTTGCTGACTCCGCCCCAGCTGGCAGAGCTTTGCTCCGCCCCTTCACGGCTCCGCGGGCCGCAGGATGTTCACACCGTGATGAGTGCTATTGAAACACAGCAGCTTTCAGGCTTTTTTGATCTTCTTTCTGCAAACATCCAAGTACGTAATGGAATTATTTCTGTTGTGATATGCAGATATATTTATGTCTTTTTCTAATGATGCATTCCCTCGCGTGTCATACAGGTGAATGAAGTGAACCACTCTGCGGAGGTGAAGCAAGCGTTCCTCCAGACGGTGTTTGCGAGAGGCGGGCTGTCGTCTCCGTCAGTCAGTGATTCAGAGGTTTCCGTCTGGCTCACGGTTCGACTCAGACCTCTGCTGTCTGCTTTGACATCGGCAGACGTTACAGTGTACTTTGACATCGTCAGGACTCGAGGCTGTGGCGTCACACAGGAGGCGTAAGAGTCTAACATTGAGCTCCGTTCTAGTGACTTTCATGGTTTACAGATTATTCACTCACTATGTTTGTGTGTTTGTGATGCAGTGTAAGTGTACTGGACTCTTTAAGAACGGCACTGGATGAAAACACACAACGTCAGATCTATGACAACATCCAACATTTACTCACAGGTACAAAACTCACACACACATACACACACATTTGGTTCTCTATCTTTATGGGGACTCTCCATTGACGTAATGGTTTTTATACTGCACAAAATGTATATTCTCTCCCCTTACACAAACCCTACCCCTAAACCTACCCATCACACACACACACAAACACAGAAAAGTGCCCAGAGTTGAAGAAGCACCTGTCGATGTTGTTTGTCCCTACAGATGCAAATCCTCTTCGCTGTTATGGCAATGGGAGTTTCTACCGCTTCCTCAAGACTTCCTTCCTTCATTTTGGATTTCCAGACCTGAACAGCTTCCAGTCTCTGATCCCTGTGGGCAGGAGGCCTGAGGTACCGCAGCACCATTCCTCTCTCGTTCACTCTCTCTTTCTATCGCAGGCCTCCTGACCGGTTTTCCTCCTGCAGGTGTTGAGCTCCATCTCTACAGCGGAGCTGAGCGAGTTTCTGCAGGCACCGCAAACCCTCGGGAACGGATTGGGACTCTGTGATCTGCTCAGCCAGTACAACCAGACCGCACTGTACCTGGAGAAGGTAGGACACCCCGAATGATCTCAGACCTGCCTAAAAGAGTCATACTTTTTTTCATGATTCGTTTGTGGATCCTTGTGCGGTTCAGTTGATTTGCAACATTGCTTATTATCTGGGGGCCTTGTTTGAATCTGTGCGTCTCTGCGTCCCACAGGAGCCGCTGGGGTCCGTGTCTTTGGCTCGGCAGGTGTTGTTCTGCGTCTGGCCTCAGGTTCTGAAGGTGGAGGTTCGGTCTGAAGTGGATCGCTGGTTTGATTCTCGACTCGTTCGGTATCTGCCGCTGCTCACCTCACAGTTCATCAGCCCAGCACAACTCAGCAGCGCCACTTGCCTGCCGTACAGCAAACTGTAAGCCTGTGGTGTTACGAACAACAAAATAATACCTCCACATGAATGTCTCGCTTTATACTAAGTGTGTGTGTGTGTTTAGTGTTTCAGTTCTTGGAAACAACTACAACTTCTCCAAAACTGATTTCACCCCAGCGTATGTTTACAGCTCCATGAAGGCATATCTCACAAATGGTATGCGAAGTGCGATTATGCACTTGCTATATGTTTCACAGCTGTAGTGTTGTGTGTATATGAGTCTGTGTGTGTGTTAAAATGGTAATTGTGTGTGTATGTGTAAAGGTGGCTCTCCACGGTGCTATAGCGCCTCCGATCCTCAGCTGAACTCCACAAACTGGCTTGTCAGCTACATTGGTGTCTTCATCAGCTACGTCACTCTGTCTGACCTCAACTCCTTTGTGTCATCTAACCAGGTAACACACATACACACACACACACACACACACACACAACATTTAGCAAAGTGACTTCCAAATGGGTTATAAAACAAGCGATTCATCTTAACATACACATTCAATTGAAGCGTTTCCAGTAACAGCGCTCTTGTTATTGTGTAGATCGGCGTGTTCTTAGAAAACCCGGAGAACCTTCAGCTGCTCAGCAGCACCCTAACGATCCAGTCCAGCGTGGTGAGCTACTATCTAACACAGCTGTACAACCAGAACCCATACTTCAACCCCATCAGGTTCGGATCACAGCCACTCACAGGCGACAAGCATGACTAGAGCAAAGCAATTGTATTCACACGTGTGTGTGTGTGTGTGTGTGTGTGTGTGTGTACAGGCTGCCAAGTCAGTTCCTCTGTGGAATCCCATCATTTGCATTTGAGCTTCTTGGAACATCAGACAGCTTGTCGCTCATCCAACAAATCAACGTCTTCTGCAATGGAACCGAAAGCCGTGAGGTGATCAATCAATCAGTCGATCGATTCTTTGATCAGTTTATTGCATTTGACCTGCAGCACTGACACATTTCCCTTCATCCTCTGTTCAGATCACAGCTGCTCTCGCTGCCAATCTCCCCTCCATCTCCTCCTCCACCATACAGCTGCTCGGCAGTCAGAGCGTCGGCCTGACGGAGGGTCAGATCAGCTCCGCCTCCTCTGAGGTCATCAAGGGTGCGCTGTCGACACTCAGCGTCATCGGCGGCTGGAATCAGGGCCAAGCTAATGCAGCCATACAAACTCTCATTGAGTCCAACTTTCCAGTGAGTCTCAATAACACTAATTGCGTAGGGCTGTGTTTGCAAAATGAACCTAAGCAACAGCGCACTGCACTTGTACTCTGAGTGGGATTCGAACCGGGATCTCCGGAGTGGGAGGTGGGCAGAGTAGGACCGGTTATTTTGGTGCCGTGACCCGGATTGGAGTGAGGTTTAGGGGGTGCGTGTAAACCTCACCTCCCTGGCATCAAGAGGCGTGCTAGCGACTGATGCTAGAGGCTGTGTTCTATAGTGCCCTTGTTAGAACGCCCACCTCCCATGCCTGGGTTCGAATCCCGCTCGGTGTGGGTTGAGTAGGACCGGTTACACACACTACTAGTGATCAGAATCAGAATCGAAAAGTATAAGTGCAATAATCACTTCAACAATGTCTATTTTTTCTTTACGATAGAATAAAATAAAATAAGGAGTGACTCTTGAGTTTCTGAGTAAAGCCTTCGGGATGTTTTGCAGATCGACTCCGGCTCTTCCCTGCTGTCTCTCGGGACGCTTGTCAAGGGTGTCCCGTCGAAAACCATCTCCAGCATTACATCTTCAGAGCTCCTGAGCATATCCCGCAATCCCACATTCATCAGCAACATCCTCTCGGCTCCGGTCATCCTGCAGCTCGTTTACGCCATGAAGGTGCCGCTCAGATGTCTTTAACAGAGTAACACTCACCTCTTCATCTTCAACCGCCTCTCACACGCTCTGTCCTTTTGTCCCCAGATCGTGTCCATCGATGAAACTAAAGTCATTGAGAATGTTCCGGATGAGTTGGCTGGTATGATCCCACGGGTGTTGCTGGTTCCTCAGGAGTCTTTCAATGTAACCATGATCAACAACAAGCAATGGACGCAGGAGCAGGTGCGACATGGCTCCGCTTTCATGATCTAAATTATAGATTTTTTTTGGTGGATTGCATGAAAAAGCCAACTGTAGGCACACATTTTGTATAGCCTTTCCAAAAACTTTGCATGACCCTAATCTTAACTTCAAGCAGTTTTAAAACCCTAATGTGGGTCAGATTAAAGAGTCCTTTTGTTGCAGATGGAGTGGGTCATGTAAAAGATGCTGCTTGCCTTTTGTTGTATGCTTGTTTGTTTGAGTGTTTATGCTGATTTTCGGTCATATTGTTGGTTCATTAGGCTGTGATACTGTTCAGCTCCATGGCCAGAGTCAGTGAGGACACCGAGGAGTAAGTGATTCGGAAATATGAAAAGAGTATCAGCTCATGGTTCATAGAGCAGGCGTTTGACAGTGTGTGTTTGTCTCCCTCTGCAGGCTGTCCGAGGCGCTGCTGCAGGGTTTCACTTGCACTTCGGCCCAGACGCTGGGTGAGGTGAAGGTCAAGCAGCTGGTCCGGGCCTGCAGACATCGGCCTGGACGTCAGAAGGTCCAGCTGAAGGAGAGTCAGGTACCCGCCACGCTCCACCACAGTGCTGGACGTTACTGGCGTCTGTGTTTGCCAGGTTTGTGACTGTCGTCTTGTTGTTTTCCAGCTGATGTGCATGTACAACCATGTGAAAGAAGAGGCCTTGCCGAGCTTCGCAGATTTACCTTCAGAAGTGCTGCTTTACTACAGGTGAAAGACACATTAGCATTCATTAGGCATGGCACATTTATTTATAAAAAGCACATTTCATACACAATGGTGATTCAAAGTGATTTACTTAATAAGAATGCATATTAAATCTGACACTGTGCTTTCAGACTCCAGAAATAGACTTCAAAAAACATTCGACATTCAGTCAGTAAATGTGTCTTGCTTTTTGTGCTGGAAAAAACGACACTTTTTCGCAGTGTTGTGAGATCTCAAACGGGATGTTTGGCTGTTGGTTCTTTTACTTTTATTCATGGTCGTCTGCTCATGTGTTTTTGTTCGTCAGCTATGAGAAGGTGTCGAAGGCAAACTGCCGGTCGTATTTCAGCGCTGTGGGAACGGCAGATTACTCTATTCTTTCCAGCGTTCTCGACAAACAGACGACTCTGTTCAACAATGCTCGAAACTGTCTGGTGAGTAGCACACACACACATTCAGTGTCCGTCTTTCCGCCCCAGACTCATGTAATCGTGTGCGTGTTGTAGGGCATCTCGGGTCAAAGTCTGAGCAAAGATCAGGTGGAGGTTCTGGGGAATCTTTCGTGCACGCTGGAGCCCGTCTACATCCAGAGCTCTGATCCAGCCATCATTGAGAGTCTGAAGAACTGTCACGATCTGTCCAACGCTCAGATCAGTGCGGTGGAAGCGCTGCTGCTCTCAGGAAACACGGCCTACGGGTGAGAGAACTCAATGGCTCAAATGGCAGTGAGTGTTGTGTGGTGCATCAGAGTTGAGGGAGTAACAGACGTGAGGTGTGTGTTTCAGGAAACCCTTGGTGTGGGATCAGCAGACGCTGGAGCGATTGGACATCCTGCCGCTGTACTTCACAGACGTCTTCTGGCTGCGGTTCAGCGCCGTACGGACGCTCATTCTCTCTCCTTCCCTATTGTGTTCCAGGTGTGTTTACCGCTACTTTATTTCTGTGTGTGTGTGTGTGTGTGTGTTACAGTCTGTGAAGAGGAAGTACATGAAGGTGTTCATGCCGTTCTTGAGGACGAGAAACACAGAGAAGCCCAAACTAAAGAAACTCTTTAAGAACTGCAACGCTGAGTTAGACGCCAAGAGCAGAATCAGGCGCTCCGCAGGTAAAACACACACTCAATGACACACAAGAAGGATTATTGCAATAGTATGGAAGATAGTTTCCGCCATGAATACTTCATGAGGGTGTTGTTTGTGTGGGTCAGTCTGCACTGCAGGAAACATCACTGAAGCCACCATCACTGACGCCTCCTTCCCGTTCGGCTACACTTCGGCTCAGTTCGACGCTTGTCTGGACGTCAGGATCCTGCGGGATAACCTGGCCGCGGTCGCAGAGAAGGTGGACGACAACGGTTTCCAGAGAGTGGTTCTGGAAAAGCTGAAGCAGGTGAGGCGTGCTGCAGCGTCTGAGG